>JAIZPF010000054.1:53232-70172 GCA_020509355.1 Blechomonas ayalai | reverse complement strand
CACGTAGTCATGGACGACACATCTATGGTGGAACCCAAGCTGTGCTGTAGAGACGCTGAGGTGACCTCCACTGAGGAGGATGAACACGCAGCAGCACGGCTGGCGTACTTGACCCGTCTCATAGAGGAAAACCGAGATGTCGTGGTGGCTGTGGGCGAGGTGGGGCTGGATTACGCGGAGTTGAGCTGCTGCCCCAGGGACCTGCAGGAGAAGTACTTTGCCAGACAGCTCCGTGCATTTCGCCACTTGGGGTTACCCTTCCTATTTCATTCCCGTGACTGTGGAATGGACTTTGTGACGTGTCTGCAGCGCGAAACGGAGCAGGAGAGGGCGGAAGATGCTGTTACGCCGGCGCACCCCATAACTGGTGTGGTACACAGTTTTAATGGGCCGCTCGAAGAGCAGAACGCTCTTCTCAGGATGGGTATGTACCTCAGTCTTAACGGTAGCGCGTTTCGTACCAAGGCTTGTGCCGAGCAGCTTATCCGCATTCCTCTCACCAGACTCATGCTAGAGACGGACGCACCGTGGTGCGACATTCGCAAGTCACACTATGGTGACAAGTTTGTCCAGACACGTTTCGACGTGAATAAGCGTGGTAAACCATTCGTACCAGGAAGGTGTGTCGATCGGCGCACTGAGCCGTGCCACATTGTACAAGTGGCAGAGGCGTTTGTGGGCTGTGTGCACGCCGCTGCACTCGAGCATAGCGAGACTGCCCAAGAGCCGATAACCCTGAGTACTTTGATGTCAGCCGTGTACGCAAATAGCAAACAGGTGTTCGGTCTATGAGACGGGCCATGAATATTTGGGAGGGGGGGGGGACAGGGGTGAGAATAAGGTGGCCATGTGCATCACACACCAAGGAGAGGGATTCGCGTTTGCATTAGTGCTTGACCAGTAATTTGCAGGCCGTGCTTCGCGTCGCGGTGCTACAGCGAGTGTGTGTGTGTATGTGTGTGCTTGTGGAGTCTGTGGGACTGTTCCATTTGCCTTTGACGTGGTGCTCTGTGCTCTGTTACGCGATGTAACACACTTCCACCCTGTTGTTAGTTGGCTTTTTATTGAGAAGGGGCACCTTTGTAATGCTGTCTGGGTGCGCGCTATACGGGTACTGCGATTCTACATGATTTGGTGAGGGAGCACATCATGTGCTAACGGAGGGCGTGGCCCACGCGTGGCGTTGCATCCTTCATTCTCCATCACTCAGCTTCTCCACTGTGATTTGGTGTTGTTGTTTTTATCGAGTTGCTGTTGCTGTTGGTGTGGATGCGGTGTGACCGACATAGGCGCTGGTAATTATGAAAGGTGGTCGTGGACAGGGCCCCCTCAAGGCAATGAAAAGAGAGCGCACCGAAGAGGGCTGCTCCACACACGTGAGCAAGCGCTTGATAGAAGAGGTGGTCACCGTGGAGGAGACGCAGTCGATTCTCGTTCGCTTTCCCTGTTTTGACTTCTTCCGGAATGCCCATCTTTGTGAACGGTTAGCGGGTGACGGTGGCAGGGCTTCTGGGGGCAACGGCGGTTCCGCCGACGCCGTCCTGCGTGCCGATGGAACAAAAGATGCAGCGTCAACCCCCGCTACGGAAAAGACGCCGTCTTTCTCCAGTAATATAGGGAGCACGTTTCCAGGCTCCGTTTTCTGCCCCGAAGCGGTGCACGTCGTCCCAGAAAGTTTATTGTCTGATCACCCTGTGCTCGTGCTAAACGCTGGAACGCCGTCCGAGATGGTTTTTGTGGGCTGCTGGGAAGAGGTGATAGGCAGGGAGGATGGTGATGCCACCAACCGTGCTGTGGTCCACCTGGTAAAGTGCGACGTGCCCGCAGACGATAGATGTAACCCAGACGCCACTGCTGAGGCCCCTGTGGATGCAGGTTCTGCCGTCTCAGCTTCCTCGTCGCCTTCTGGTGGAATGACGGCTGCGGTGCCAAGTCTCTTCACACATGCACGTGAAGGCGTGACAGCGGATGAGGAGCGCGCGAGACGAGCGCAGTTGAAACGGGAAAGGTGGCACTACGACCTCATCAGCATTCCTTCAGCCGTATTAGTGATGCATCGTTGCCAATAGGTGGAGAGTGGCTTAAGGGGATTGGTGTGGTGGAGGGGGCGTGCGTGCAGTGACTCTCCCTCTCTCCCTCTCTCTGTCCTACTTCTGTGTAGCGTTAAGCATTTATCCGCTAATCCGCCTTTTCTGCAACACGGAGGAGTCGTGGGGATGGGGTGAGTGGTTGCGTTTCCCCCCGTCTGCATAGGGGCTTGAGGCCAGCGAGACGGCCGGTTCGTCTGACCAGTGCGCGTATCTCTGCACATGGCCTGTCTCCAACTGCTCATGTGCTTCTTCCCCCTTTTCTTCGTCTCGCCTGTGAACGTTTCCTACTTGCCTGAGGCTGCGTGTGAGTAGCACGTGACCTTCCTTCACCAGCAAAAGACCCCAGAAAGGGGTAACCGTAACTGTTTCCTGGCAATTCTTGTTTGCTCGCATTTTTTTTTTCCTTCTCTTTTCTTTCGGAACGTGGTACTGGACGCTTCCGATCCATTGTTGGTCTTGTGTGTGTGTTGTGGCCTGCTGGGGTCTGTGTGAGAGCACTTGTTTCCCCTCGTGCGGGGACTGTGATTTTCAGTGCATCCATAGCACACGGTAGGCTACATTTCACCGCACTCCGCTACAGGTGAGCTTCCGTGAAGAGCGCAGGTGTGTATATAACTCCAGAGAACTGCTGATATACGAAGAACGGATCCCCCCGGGCAGCGTGCTGCTCGACGCGCGCTCAGACGAGACGTGTGCAACGGTCACGCAAGCTCGCTCATCAGCAATGCACAGCATGCTGAACACCAGGGAGATGTCTCCTGTTTTCACCGAGGACGCGACATACTCTATGCGCACCAGGAGGGATGAGAAGAATTGGGAAGACGGAACCGAATCAGTCGTGCAAGACAGCAGCTCCGCTTCCACTATTACCTTATACCCAGGAGATCGCAATGGCGAGCAGGTTACTCTCTCTGAGAGTAGTGCTCGCCGCGACGCAGAGCTGGCACGCGGCCTTTCCAAGACGAAGATCCAGGAAGCAGACCCAAAGAAGAAGGCGAACATCCGAGAGGCTAGTAGTGGCTCCAATCAGAATGTTGTTGTCGGGATTCGGGACAGCACAGACCATGCGGACTGGGGTGTACGCTCTTCCAGGCGAGGAGGCTGCTTCCAACAACTCGGTGTCACGATGCTGCGTGTGCTTCTTCTTATGTGGCGGGGATGGTTTTCTACCTGCTGCGAGATGATCATTCCCATCTTGTTCGTCATCGGAACCGTCATTCTCTGGTCTCTCTTCGGCCGTACGTCGTCTCCGATTACCAACAGTTTCGTGATTGACGGCGATGACCATTTCAGAGAAGCCATGACGAGCATCAATGCGGAGCTGTGCTACAATGCCTCTGCGACATCGACGCCCATCGCCGAGTATCCCGCGTGTGACTTTTCAAACCCGGGAATTGTGTGCTCCAGCGGTGGGAGGACTCCAACGGGATTCTGCTTTAACATGCCAAGCGTGATAGGGCAGGTAGCCAATGTACTGAGCATTATGTCACTGGGCACCGTCTCCGCCCCCACACTGGACGACGTGGCGGTGCTGCAGTGGATCATGGACACGGGGGATTTTTCTTCACTTCTCCATGGCCCGACCTCGGCGCTGGGGGAGTTTGGGCAACTCCTGTTCACCCCGGACACCGAGCCGACGAGGGCGCTGGTGAAGCATTTGAATTCAAGCTACAAGCTCTTCAGCTTTGTCTACGGCGGCACGCCAGCAACCGTTGCGGAGGCAGAGGACCTCGTACGCAAGAACGAGGAGAATAACATCAATGTATGGGGAATCGTGCAGGTAAATGAGATGACCCCGACCGCGTTTGACGTTGCCGTTCGAGTCAATTCGACCGCACTTCCCTCCTCCACTATTTTGCAACGGGGCTACTCTGGCGGCTTGACGACCACGAACTTGCAGTACCTCTTTTCAGGATTTTTGACTTTGCAGACGGCAGTGTCGGACTACTACCTGGAGACAGTGGCAGGTGCGCCGTTGGGCGGTGCCTCGCTGCGCTTTACAGCGATGCCCACGGCCGCCTTTGATACGGTGAAGTTTCTGGATATTGGATCCGAGATGGCCCCGCTCATCCTCGTCCTCGCGTTTCTGTACCCCGTATCGCAAATGGCGAAGCGCATTGTCGTGGAGAAGGAAATGCGCATCCGCGAGGCGATGCTCATCATGGGTTTGTCGGAGTACATCATGTACCTCGCATGGTTCTTGATCTACATGCTTCAATTCGCTGTGGTGTCATTGATTGTGGCGCTCATCATCCACTTCACCTACATGCCACAGAACAGCTTCGGGTACATCTTCTTCCTGTTCCTGCTGTTTGCATACTCGACGATCGCGCTGGCTGCGCTGATTGCGTCCTTCTTCAGCAAGGCGCGTCTGGCCTCGCTGCTGGCGCCTCTGATCTACTTTATCCTGGCCGTACCCTTGTTCGCCATCCAGAACGCAGCACCGGCTGCCACAACCGCGGCGATGATCCTCTCTCCCAGTGCACTGGCTGTGGGCCTAACTCTGCTGTTCGACCACGAGAAGGGCGGGGGTGCATCCACGTCCGACCTCGCCGACCCGCTAGACAATCCCAACATGCTGACAGTCTACGTCTTTTTGGTTCTTGACACCTTCCTGTATCTGTTGCTCATGGTGTACTTCGAGTTGGTGATCCCAAAGGACTGGGGCACGACGAAGCACCCGCTCTTTTTCATCATTGACCCGATCAAGTGGTGCCGCGGTCGCTGCAGCAAGTCGGAGTATGAGGAGCCCGATGAAATCCCCGACGGCCGGGCGGAGGACGGGGTATTCGAGCCGGTGAGCGGCGCTGAGACGGCGGCGGTTCAGCTGAAAGGCCTGCGGAAGACATTCAAGCGTGGCGGAAACTCGTTTGTTGCCGTGAACAATCTCTTCTGGACGCTGAAGGAGGGCGAGATCTCCGTCTTGTTGGGACACAACGGCGCTGGCAAGTCGACGACGATTAACCTCATGACAGGAATGCTGCCAGCGGAGTCGGGCGACTGCCTGATCTACGGCAAGTCAATCCGGTCTCAACTGCGGGAGGCACGCCAGGAAATTGGATTCTGCCCGCAACACAACATCTTATGGCCGGAGCTGACGTGTCGTGAGCACCTCGACTACTTCGCCGCCATTAAGGGACTCAGTGGCGCTGAGAAAGAGAATGCGGTGAAGACGATGCTGGAGGCGGTGGATCTCCAGGATAAGGAGCACTATCTGTCGAAGGCGCTCTCCGGTGGTCAGAAGCGGAAGCTCTCCGTGGCAGTGGCGTTCGTGGGCGGAAGCCGACTGATCTTTCTGGACGAGCCGACTGCCGGGATGGATGTCAAGGCCCGACGACATACGTGGGAGCTGCTGAAGCAAATGTCCAGCACACACACCATCCTGCTCACTACACACTTCATGGACGAGGCCGACCTCCTCGGTAATACAGTGGCTATCATGAGCCATGGGCGGCTGCAGTGCTCTGGAAGTAATATGTTCCTCAAGTCAAATCTGGGTGTTGGGTTTGTTTTAACCATGTCCGTCGTGGCCCATGTGAAGCGCGAGCCGATTAATGATCTTATCCGTAAGCATGTGCCCGACGCGGAAGAGGTAAGCACAGGCGCCGGTGAGGTGGCGTACCGGCTGCCGATGTCTGCCAAGGCGACGTTCCCCCAGTTGCTGTCGGATATCGAGGACGTGGGGCAGAACTCCATGGGTATCAGCGCCTACTCGTTGTCGGTGACAACGATGGAGGAGATTTTCCTCGAGGTCGCCAAGGCAGAGCAGAAGGTATCATCCGATGAGGTTCCGCCGCCAGTGACCGCTGTGGAAGGTGTCGCGGATTCCGTGTGGAATGTTGAGATTGTGAAAGGTACGAGGCTGTTGATGTGGACACAGTTCCGCGCCATGATGATCAAGCGCTTCTGGAACGCACTGCGCGATAGGCGGACGCAGTTTTTCCAGATCATTTGCCCGGTGCTGTGCGTGCTGCTCGCGATGTTGCTGACCCTGATCAACTTCTTGTCTATCTCCCCTGTTCAGCTTACGAGTGGGGTGTACGGCACAGATGTGGAGACGCCGTATGCGCAGTGTGAGCCATTCCTGAATGCATCCTTACCGCCCTCCGCAAACAGCAAGCCTGTGATTTGGTCCGACGTCACCACCGGCAAGCTCTTTTCGCAGAAACTGCTGAGCACATACCACGAACACAACCGGAGACGGTACAACGGTTACAGTTGTAACGACGGGAAGGTTGTGGATGTGTTTTTCAACGTCTCTTCCCCCCATTCCATCGCCATTGGTGCAGCAGACTTTTATGCTGGTGCTCTTCTTAAGACGAGCGGCGCCGGTGCCACGATGACGATGCGTAACAATCCTCTGCCACAAACACATCGTCAGGAAGCGACGATGGACGCGGTGTACTCGATGATCTTGTCGATCATCATTATGGTACCCTTTACCTTTATTCCGTCCACATTTGTGGGGTGGATCGTTAAGGAGCGCGAGTGCAAGGCGCGACATCTGCAGAACGTTTCCGGCCTCAGCTTTTGGATCTATTGGCTGTCAAACTTTCTCTTTGACATGGCGTGCTACACGATTACGATGTTCCTCGTGATCGCTGTTTTCGGCATTTTTAACCGGAAGGAGTACATTGGCAAGGATAGCATTGGGGCTACCATCGTCCTCTTCGTCCTCTACGGTCTCTCGGGGATTCTGATGGCGTACGTGGTAAGTTTCCTCTTCAACGAGCACTCATCTGCGCAGAATGTGGTGATGCTGGCAAACTTTATTGTTGGCTTTCTGCTGGTTCTCGCGGTGTCGACGCTTAGCCAGGTGGAGTCAACGAAGAAAGTGGCAAACATACTGAAGTACATCTTTCGTATCATTCCGTGCTACTGCGTGGGCGAGGGCATCAATAACTTGGCAACTCTCGCTCTTATTCAAGGGTTTGGCGTCAAGACCAATGCGTGGGCCATGGACGGTGTAGGGTGGCCATGTTTGTACATGGCGTTAGAGATACCACTGTTCTTTGTTGTGACTCTTGCCGTCGATCATCCCGGTCGTAGGCAGCGCAGCCAACGCCTGCTGCATAACCCGGACGCACCGGCAGAGCTCATTGAGGGCGAGGACCCCGATGTAGTGCAGGAGCGGCGTGCCGTATTGGAGGGTGGTGAGCGTGAGGGTGATCTTGTATCTGTGCGGACGCTGCGTAAGGTGTACAGTAACGGTAAGGTGGCCGTTCGTAACATTACCTTCGGCGTGAAGCCCGGGGAGGTGTTTGGCTTTCTGGGAACGAATGGTGCTGGGAAGACAACGACCATCTCCATCCTCTGCCAGGAGTTCTACCCGACGAATGGCCACGCCTCCATTTGCGGGTATGACATTGTGGAAAACAGCCAAGCGGCGCTGAAGTGCATTGGGTACTGCCCCCAATTTGATGCCTGCCTTGACCTACTGACAGTGGAGGAACATCTCTACCTCTACGCTGGCGTTCGAGGAATCAGCGAAGCGGCGCGTGAGCGTGCGGTCGAGGGCCTGATGAAGCTTTGTGAGCTGTGCAACTACCGCAGCACCAAAGCTCACGAGCTATCCGGTGGCAACCGGCGAAAACTGTCCGTGGCTATTGCCTTACTTGGAGGACCTCGTGTGGTCTTCCTGGATGAGCCGTCTGCGGGCATGGATCCTGTTGCCCGGCGTGGTCTGTGGACGGCGATTGAGACGATCGCTGATAATTGCTCTGTCGTGCTGACAACGCATCATCTGGAGGAGGTGGAGGCACTGGCGCACCGTGTCGGCATTATGGTTGACGGCACACTGCGATGCATTGGCGACAAGACACACCTCAAGAACAAGTACGGTAGCGGGTACGAGATGAACGTGCGTATCGCAGATGATGACCCTGACTTGCAAGCCACAGTCGAGGCGTTCTTCGCGGATAGATTCAAGGACTCTCATCTGACAGAAGTACGCTCGGGTCGGTTGACATATGATTTACCGAGCACAATCAAGCTCTCCAGTGTCTTCTCGCTCTTAGAGGAGTATCGGGAGGAGCTTAAGATAACTGACTACACCGTGTCGCAGACGTCTATTGAGCGCGTATTTCTTCGGATTAGTCTCGAGGCGGAGGAGGAAGAGGAACTGCGACTACAGCAGGCCGATGACGACGACAGTAAGAAACGCTGTCGGTTCTGCTGCTGCTGACCAAATCGAAGGGAGGGAGGGTGTGGGGAGCAAAAGAATGCTGATGCGGTAGGCTGAAAAAACACGTGGTGAAGTTGGGATGAGAGCAGGGATGGGGGATGGGATGCGTGTGTGTGTGTGTGTGGAGGGGCGTAACCGACACGAGGCTGTCGGGAAGGAAAGAGATGAATGGAGTATAAAGCAAACAGCAGTATCCTTGATGGTGGTATGTCTATTCCATTAGTTCAAATGTTCATAAAGTATCATCCCTTCCATCTTCCCCCCCCCTCCTCAATTCTTGAGAGATGACCACTGTAACGGAAAAGAACGAAACGCGGTAAATTGAGCGTAATACCATGTTGGGCTACGTACTCCCACGCCCTCTATGCTATACTTCTCAGACCATTTACTTGGGATGGTGACATCGCTTCTGCTTGGGAGTGTTCCCCTTTGCCATCTTTCTCTTTTTTTTTCTTCATTCTACTGAGTGTACCTCTACCCAGTTCTTGTGTAGTGTGGATGTGTTTCTCCTCCATGATCCAGTCTGTGTGATGAATGCTCTCGGTATTTGCTCGTACTTTCATTTCTTTGTGCTGCTCGAGCACAGATATAGTTTTGTTCGTCCCTCGACAGTTCACTATCAAGTGGAGCTCTGTGAGTGCACCAGCAGGACAATGAGGACCTTCGCTAACTACGGAAGGAATGTAACCTCACCATACGGATGAGTCTGAGTTTGATGTGCCAGCGCGTGAAGAGCCACGCAATGTATAAAGGGGAGTTGG
Source organism: Blechomonas ayalai (assembly GCA_020509355.1). Taxonomy (NCBI): domain Eukaryota; phylum Euglenozoa; class Kinetoplastea; order Trypanosomatida; family Trypanosomatidae; genus Blechomonas; species Blechomonas ayalai. Next base: position 61,137 of record JAIZPF010000054.1, on the reverse strand, counting down.
GAACTTGTGAATAATCTTTTCATCATATGCACGGGAGTGTGTAGCACATTATCAGTGTGTAGATGCAGTAGGGTTCTACAAGTGGAGTAAATAGCCATCTGCCCCCCTAACCTTCCTCCCACAGCCTTCGTCCCAAAGGCAATGCACTCTTTAGGGACCGTCTAAATGTGTTCTTACAGCCATGGCAGGGAGGGTGAGCAGGAGGAGCTTTTTTTCATTTGTCTGTTCGCCGGTATTATCAGGGTATGTCACTAGGAATGATTATGCATCATCGTAGATAAGTGTGTGGTTGCTTTTTCTTTGCGTGGTAAGCCTGCACTTACTTACACCCTTCTACAGCCACTAATGCTTCGGGGTGTGGCGCGTGCAGGAATATCGGTCAGCATCTGCACGTGCAGGAGAGCTGTATTTGATCTACGTTCACCCCAGAGCGCCGGTGAACAAGTTTGCTCTCTCTCTCTGGTAGCCGCTAGCCTGCCACCAGACCCGGTCTAATTGAACTGGGAATAGTGCTGGCGCTTGGCTTCTCCCTTGGCGGGGAGCTTGACTCAGGCGCCACGGTGAGGTGGCCGGCATCACCAGGGCGGAGTGTATGTGTTTGTATGCATTGAGGTTCAAAAGAAGCACTTCTGTGAGCAAGACACCCTTTGTTGGTCGCACGGGGTTTCTCTCCGGATGGAGGTGAAACTGTTTCTAGCTCCATTATATTGTACTCCCAAAAAGGAAAGATATGTGCTGCTTCTACGGTTGCTACTTGCAAATGTGTACATGTGAAATGAGCAATGCAACAACATGTCATCCTTGATGACAACTCTACCTACAGGGTGGTGCAACGTGTTTTATAACCTCCCATATTTGTGGTGTGGACCTTTGCGGCGATGGACATCACTGAGTAGAGTGTTGCTTCTCCTATTATCTCATCGCCATTTTTGCTTGCTCGGTGTCGTTGTGATATGTGCCTGACGGAATGTAGAGACTTTTGGCGAAGCGCCTGAGACTCGACCCGGCTTCATCCGCGTAATTCATCCAACAGGGGCGCACAAAATCGTAGACGTCTGTGAAGGGAAGGGCGGTACCACGAGCGCATCTTACATCGTCCAGTTCACGAATATACGTTGGCGTGTTTGACTATTTCGTTATATATCCTTTTCGGTTTACATCATTCGTGTGGCGTGCTACGCAGAGCGGCTCCTCCTCACCGGGCTCTAAAGCCCTTCCACCACACACGTTCCCATGACAACGACCCAGGAGCCCATCGCATCTCCGGAGCCCACACAGCATGCTGCAGTTAAGCCATCGAAGCCGTCGGCTGTATCGCTGGAGGATCAGCTTGCCTACCTTCGCGCCCTCTACCCCTACGCTTACACCGACCAACTGCGGGATATCATGGATCAAACAGCCTCCATCGAGGAGGCCTCTCGCCGTGCCTATGACACCCTTAATCCCGACTGGAGCGGCCTCCACTATCTCGCTGAGGAGCGCTTGCGTGCAAATGGCGCAGCTCGCTCCAGTAGGGACAGATCGAAGGCGTTTGCGGGTGTGAGTGAGGCGCTTGATGAAAGGTCCGATTACGTTTGTAGCACCGGCTTGCTGGGTAGTTTGTCGCAGACGCGTGAGTACGATTGCACTGTGGGGGTTGTTATGGTCGATACGTCAGACTGGGACCGCAATGTGCTGTTGCGTCCGGTAGGGCTCAATGAAATGGTGAATCTTTCACTGCCGCTGAGCCGCTCGACGGGGATAGGCCCAGGCCCCGCCACTGAGACATTAACTTCGTCAACGGTGCTGCACCAAACGGCTGATGCCTACGTGAAAGAGGAAATGGCCTGTGTTTCTCCTATTTTGACTTGGGCCCCCAAGTCCGTTGAAGGAGGTGACGAGGAGATCCGCCGGCAAAGGGCACGTAGCGCAAGCGTGCTGGACAACCTGGCGTCCGCTGTGACGCCAATCCATGACCCTGCGAAGGACCTTCTGAATCCTTCCTCGGCATTCGGACCTGGAAGAACGACTGGGGTACGCGAGGCTGGCACATGCAAAACCTCTGAACCATATTATGATGCCGCAGCGGACGATCTCGCCGGAGACAAGGTTCTCTTAATTCGGCGTCGTTCCCTGTCGGACAACGTCCTGCGACGATTGAAAAAAGTGAAACCACTGGGCAACTTGATCTTTACCGCCCACGCAGGCGGTAGGAGGCAACCTGGCCGCGGCCTCCTCCGTCGCTGTTCCACCTATACGGTTGCGATGGGACCGGAGGATTTTTTAGCTGCTGAGAGTGAACGATGGCAGCTGGCGAAGGTGCTGCTGGCGCCGTACAGCGCTTTGTTTGACAGCCATCACCGATGCTATATTTTGAGGCACGTGCACGAGTCCTGTCCCCAGTTTGTGAGGCTGCTCGATGCCCTGCTGCCTCGACTGCTACGCGTGTTGACCGTGGAGGCGCCGCGGAAGGAATTACATGCGCCACTCCATGAAGTAGCTGTTGATATGCCCATCTTTGGTCCCAAGCTTCTTTCATGCTCCGAGATTAAACTGTGCTCCCTCGAGTTCGACCCAAAGCGATCGGCCGTTGCCTTTTCGGACGATGGCTCCAAGTTACGGCTGCGGCTGCGCCTAAAGGACTTCCTTCTGGAGCCGATTAACTTCGCGTACATTGATGAAGGCGCCGCAGCGACACAGCGGCGCCGCGCAAGTGAGGCACGCCGGGCGAGTGCTCCCACTGTCAGGGTTGGAAGCATATCCACGCAATCGGACAGTCGTTATCTAAGAGGTACCACAGCAGGGTCATTCAAGGTGAAAGTGTCCGATGTTTCTGTGAAGGTGGTGTGTGAGGCTATCCTACACACCAGCGGCAAGCTGGAGTTGTTGTGCGATGATGTGCATGTCCACATCGGCAAGCTACGCCTCTCCACGGGTGTGACGTCGTTGAATATATTTTGCACCCTCGCTCGGCCCATCCTCAAGCGCACTTTGCAAAGCGTCTTGGAGGGTTATATCAAGGGTAACCACGTCATCTGATGCGCCTGCTGGTAAATCTCCCCTGCTCTGTCGCACGATTTAAAAGGATGCAGACGCCATCCGAAGATGGGTCTTCCTCAACCATTGTGATGCTGGCAGAAGGAGGCAAGCCGCCACACGCATTTCGATCCCTTCAGATTCTGCGTTGTGAGAGGGCACGGTAGCCACTAGGCCGAGTGACGCGGTTGCTGCCGTTGTTGTTGATGGGTATTAATTTTTACCGCTGGGGCTGCGCAGAGTATTGGTTGATGACAGACTCGATTATGCGTGTCGAGAGGGAGGGAGGCTATGCTTTCATCTGCAGTTGGGCACTGGCAAGACACGCAAGTGTTTCAGGGGTGCGACAGAACCTCGAAGAGGTGGATGGAGGATGACGTAGGGCTCTATTGAGCTGCTATGGCCGGTAAGCACACCCCTGTACACTTCCATCTCTGGCGGCATTCAGCCGCTTGCTTTGTGCACTGAGTCGTAGCGGCAACACGGGTGCTAGTTATTCCATCCGTTCGGTGTGTCATGCATCCCCACAGCTGGGCATGGGGCTACACCAGATCCATAGTTTCCATCATTCGTGCAGGGGCTCCAGAAACGGCTGCGGACGTGATTACCACTAAGGGTGATTGAAAGTGCAGTTGCATATACTAGGCCGGTACCAGATCAGATGCTTGCTTTTTGCTGCCATGTTTTGTGCCTTGGACTTTACTGGGTTGGGTTTTGCTAACCTTTATCAGATTGCTTTTCCAAAGCTTGCCAAGGTGCTGTCTCTTCCTGGTTGCGATGGTAATGCCACCACTGGGCTGGACTCGTTATCTTTGTGTTGCCTCTGCCGTTCGGATCTGATCAATTTTCCACTATCTCGTACTTTTCGTTGGCGAAGTGGTGGGGAGGACAGAAGGTAAGCAGGCCAAGAGTTCCTGAACTCCACGGCCTCTCCCAATAGGTGCAGCTGTAGTCGTGTGCATCTGTCCATATGGGCGTCAAGGGGCTGTGGAACTACGTTGGAGACCACCACATCAGCTATGAAGTTCCGACGAGCACAGAGACCCTTGGGGGAAACGGGCCAGTTTATGCGCTGCGGCCGCATCACCTGCTAGTGGACATGAATGCCGTTATGCACCTGGCGTACTCCAATAAGAATGCCAACACCGCAGCTACATTGCGCAGTGTCCGTGCGCACGTAAGGCGAATATTATCCAGGGTCCAGGCAAGCCGCTCAGTGGTGCTTGCCTTCGACGGCGTCGCTCCCATCGCGAAGATGAGCGAGCAGAAGAAACGTCGGTGCTCGCTGGCGCCCCGGCCGCCGCGTGGCCCACCCAAGTCTAGTATGACTTTTAGTGACAGTGAATCCATGTACACCTGCGACATTGTTCACACGGCGGTACCCCTGCATGAGGAGGAGATCACGACGGGAACCGAATTTGTGCTCGCTTGTGAGCAGGATGTGCTGCAGGAACTGCAGGACATGCGAGAAGAAGGTTGTGCAGCATGGCCAATGGTCCACCTTAGCAGCTGTGTCGAACCCGGCGAGGGCGAAGTCAAAATCGCCCAGTACATCCGCCGCTTGTGGCAGGCGGATGTCCAGGACGGGCGCTATCGTGCAGATGACGTGATTTCGATTGTTGGGAATGATTCTGACTTGATTATCGTCTCCCTGGTTGCGACACCGTACCGGTACTGTACGTTGATTGACCCCGTTGATTTCAGGATGACCTGCGTGAAGGAATTGATGGACCACTGGTGCGCGGCGGTGCCCAATCCCCCATTACCGGAGGACCTCCTCCCATCCTACCGTATCGATTTCGCCTTTCTATTTCTGTTGGCTGGCTGCGATTACTACTGCGGTATCGGGGAGAGCGTGGTCCATTTGTGGCGTATGTACCGGCGATTACGGGCCGATGGCGGCTATTTTCGGCGTAGCTTGATCTCCGGCGAAGATTTTGAGGTGGACACGGACTTCCTGCGCCGTGTCATGCAACGAGATGGCCCTCACGTTGGTCTCGTGCGAGTGTCGAAGAACAAGAGGAAGACGGCGAAAGCGACTCTACAGAACAGCGATTCCCAGTGTGCGAGGGAGGGCACGACGCTGCTTCAGGCGGCGTTGTGGAATCTGAAAGGTTACGTGCTCGGCCGATGTGTGGACTACGAGTTTATCGTGCCCAAGGTGACGCGGCGGCTGACGGTCGGTATCATTCGTGTAGCAAGCCAGCGCAACGGCATTGCCCGTCTGATGCACCGCACGGGTGATAAGGGGGACGTAAAGATGGCAGAGTGTGTGGCCATGCAGGAAACAGAAGGGGGGAGCCAAACCGGGCACGACTGTGAAGCATGCAGTGCTGCAGTGTGGCGTGCACCTCCACTCACAGCCCTCGAGCAATGTGTCGCCATTCTGGGTGTACGCGGTCGGTACTCCAAAGAGTTACGCATGACACTGGAGCACTGCACGAACGACGGCGGCATTGCCATCACGACAAAGTCCTCCGTAGGCTATCTCGTGGGAGCGGTCAAGCTCGTAATGTCTCACGTCGATATGGGCCGTCTGACCAAGGCAGAACAACTCTTGCACAGACGCCCGCTGATAGTGGTACCTGATGACGAAGCTGCTTTCATGACGGTCGCTCGTGTTCCGCGAAGGTCTGATACCAACAAGTCTAGCGCCCCCCACGTGACCCTCGCGTCGGGAGGCGAGTCTTGCTAATTATCTAATCCTTTGGTGAGATGATGTTGGGTGTAAGTTGGAGAAGGTGGGGCGGCAACGCAAACCTTCGTGGGACCCACAGAAGCGATACTGGGAGACAGCCCCCCCCCTCCCTAAACCTACAGCACGCCCCACAGTAATGAGCGGCGCATGCCTGCATTCAGCTCTCGCAACTCGGCTACACTCCCCCACACCTCTCTCGTAGTTGCCCTTGGCCACTCAGCGTAGACCCCTTTCTAGTAATTCTACCGCGATAAATACAAGCATAGCTCCATTATTCTTAACTTCTCCACCTAGTGCCTACTGCGAAGCCGTAGCGACATAACATGTTTCGCCGACTCCCAGTAAGTGCCGCGAACAATGTGGCTCTCCTTACCCATGTTCGTGATGTGCACAGTTCATCTACCTTGGACTTCCTCCTTAACCCTACTGAGAGCCACCGCATGTTGCGCGACACCGTGGCCAAGTTCGCTCACGACGTGGTAGACCCTCTCGCAGGAAAATGTGATGTGGACAATCACTTCGACCGCGATCTCTTCCTGCAGGCAGCCGACTTGGGTCTCTGCGGCGTGACAATACCCGAAAAGGATGGTGGGGCAGGCCTAGACGCCACTGCAGCGGTGATCATTCACCACGAACTATCCAAATACGATCCTGGGTTCTGTCTCGCGTACCTTGCCCACACAATGCTGTTCGTCAATAACTTTTACTACGCTGCAACTGAGGAGCAGCGGAAACGATGGCTCCCAAAGGTGCTCTCTGGCGAGCACATTGGCGCCATGGGCATGTCGGAGCCTGGGGTGGGGACAGATGTACTAGGAATGTCCTCTACAGCCAAGCGGGATGGTGATGGCAACTACATTCTCAAGGGAAGCAAAATATGGATTACCAACGGCACCGTTGCGGACGTATTCCTCATCTACGCGAAGGTGGATGGCAAGATCACTGCCTTCGTCCTGGAGAAAGGGATGAAGGGCTTCACACAGGGGAGCAAGATCGACAAGTGCGGGATGCGAGCCTCACACATGTGCGAGCTCTTCTTCGATGATGTCGTGGTTCCTTCAGAAAACCTTCTTGGCGAGGAGGGCAAGGGCGCCGTACATATGATGCGTAACCTGGAAATCGAACGTGTCACATTGGCAGCCATGGCAGTCGGAATCGCCGATCGATGCGTTCAACTTATGACCCAGTACGCCACTCAGCGAAAAGCATTTGGGCAACCCATCGTTCACTTCGGGCAGGTGCAGCGATACATTGCACAAAGCTACGCCGAAACCGAGGCGGCAAAAGCACTTGTATACGCGGCCAGTCAGAGTGTGAATCCCAACAATAAGAACCGATTGGGCAGCGATGCAGCCAAACTCTTTGCAACCCCCGTGGCAAAGAATGTTGCAGATGCAGCCATGCAAGTCATGGGAGCCATCGGATACTCAAAGGCTACACCGGTAGAGCGCCTTTGGCGGGACGCCAAACTCCTTGAAATAGGAGGAGGAACCCTCGAGGCCCACCACAAAAACATCACTAAAGAGCTGATCAAGCAGTTGTAAATGAACCTTCACACACAATGCAACAAAAAATAACCACCAAAAAACGATAAAAAAATAGCACTCCCCAAATCAGAAATTCGAGCAGAACCGCGCTCCGCCCCCCGGGGGCTATCGACCTCGCAGTGCCTCTCGCCCCTCACCGCCCGGCCCAGCCGACAGCGCCCCTCGACGCTAGCCGACCTCAGCGCCGGCCCAAGGGTGTTGCGCGTGCCCAGACCGGCAGTTAACAGCTCACCGCGTGGGCCGCGGCGATGCTCAAGTCGGGAGGGGGGTTGTTTGGGGCTCTTGGCGTGTTGATGCTCCCACGCGCCTACAGGTAAGGTGGCGGGTCTCAATTCGCGCCGTTTGACATCCTCCGACCGCCATTGCGATGGGGGTGGGGGTGGGCATGGCTGGCTGCGACTCAGACCTGTTGAGTTTTATTTTGGCTCGAACAGTGCGCTCATGGCGTCGCTCGCGCACAAGGATATGTTCTTGCATCACCATCGCAGCCACCAGCACCGCCGCCCATAGCACGGGTCAGCCGAGCTGATCTTGGACTTTCGGGCGCGCTCGTCACCAAGGGTATACGGACAAGGCGCCAGACAGGCCAAGATGTGTGTACAGCAACTGCCCGTCCCCCGTCGCTTGCTCAGCCGAAAGGTGATT
>JAIZPF010000054.1:38053-52965 GCA_020509355.1 Blechomonas ayalai | reverse complement strand
TTGAGTTGATGTGAGATGATCTGATGTATGGAGATACAGTTTGTTACGTTTACGTTGAACCTGCATGTGAGGAGAGCTGTCTTTCATCTACGGTCACCCAAGAGCGCCTGGGACTAGGGTTGCTCTTTCGCTGGTAGGCGTCAGCCCTTGTCTGTTAAGAGGGGAAGTAGCGCTGTCTCTTGGGTTCACCTGCGGTGGGGGAGCTTGACTCAGGCACCATGGTGAGGTGGATCTTATCTCCGGGGGGTGGGTATGGAGTGCATTTGATGTCGTTTTCTTTCTTGTTGAAGTGGTGAGTGTTGAAGGTAGAAGTGTTGAATGGTTCTCAAGTGTCAGTTTGTTAAACACAAATTTTAGTTGATTATGATAGAGCAGGTGATATTCATGTGGTATAGTGTTTGTTGTACGATGAGGTTCAGTTTTGCTTTTTTTATGGTGATTCTAGGACAATCAAACGTTGTTGTAGAGTTAGTAGCGTAAGTCTACTCATGCTTTAGCGTGGTTATTGAGTGCCCATGGGATTTTTGGGATATGTGGGCTCTGATACCTGTGGTGTTATTTTTCTTTCTGTTGTGTGTATAGGGAAGTCGGTGCGCTGGTGTGCATGTAGAAGTGTTGCACGCGTGACTTTTCATATTCATGAATGCGTACCATGGGTTGGAGTAGCTTCTCAAAGCTTTTGAGGAGTAGTTTGTAGTTTACAAAGAGAGCGCCGAGGGCTTGGAGGTCAGCGCGTGTGATGGGTTGCTCTCTGCAGCTGTGGAAGCTGAATGCTAGTAGTCTCTGTAGTACGTCGTGGGTGTCGCTGTTGGTGATATCCATACCGGGGTCGAAGTAGCCCTGTTGGAGAAAGGTGTCCTGAACAAAGGAAGACGTGATGTAGGTGTTAATGTTCTTCTGCTCCTCCGGCATAAACTTCTGTACGACGGCTAAAAAGTTCTTCTGAAGATTACCTGTCATGGCTCGAAGGCCTTTACGAGCGCATTCAGCCTTCCACAGAATGGTGATGGGCGTCTGTGCGTTCCATTGCATTGGTTGCTCCGTGGCGTCTATGAGCGACTGCACGTAGAGGGCCGATATTTTGGAGGTGTCTTCAAGAAAGGGTCGCATGTGACGTACAAATTCGTTGACCAGTGGCCCTGGCTCAGCGTCTCGCACGCTGTGAAGGCGTGACCAGGTTAGTACAAGGGCATCCAGCAAGGAGGATAATTCCGTTAGGAGTGTAAACACGGTGGCGCAAGCCTGGGTGGGATACTCGCCCCCACGTATGGTAGGCTCGCCGCAAGCCTTGGGCATCCAAGTCTCGTACTCCACGAGAAGAGCCCGCTGGGTCGCCATCATGGCATTCGCCGCGCTTAGTAGTCCAGCAGCGGTGTCTCCTTCTTGTTTGACGTCCGTGTGGCCAATGACGCCGAGCTGCTGGATGGTGTCGTTAATGCTGAGGAGGATCTTCGTGCGGGTAGACCAGAGAACGCGAATCGGATCAACAGGGAAGATCAGATTGCAAATGACGAAGTAGGATATGAACGCGAAGACGTTATCTTGAATGCGTTGCATAATGAGACTTGGGTCGCCTGCCATCCTGTAGACCGCAAGAATTACCACCACCGTATACTGCGCGCCAAGTCCGATGGTCGCATTGCGGGAAAAGCAAAATGCCAGAAAGATGAAGAAGATCACCAGTGGTGTCGCTTGTGCAAGAGAGCTGGTCTTTTGGTGCGCTAGATAGACCAGTGGCGAACCAATGCAGACGCCGCAAATGCAGTTAAAGCCCATGTGCAAGGTCTCCGACGATGTTTGCTGGGCAAGGCGGATGAGGATGGCCATGCCGAAGTAATCCACTTTGCCGGGATTAATGTGTAGCGTAAAGACGCAAGCGGTGGCGTATGCCAACGTATACTTGATACCATCCTTCAGCTGGCGCTCGTCCCTTCGCGTGGGCAGTGTGAAACGCTTTGGCAACTCCTCCCAGAAGTTGGTCCACATTTCCAAGAAGAAGAATTCCAGCATGCGCCGGCGTGTCGACTTGTATTTGGTCGGGTCAAAGTTGCGCATGGACGTCTCCACTCGGCGGATTTCCTTCACCACCTGCAGAAGCTCCTCATGGAACGTGATAGAAGACAGGAATGCGTTAATGTCCGTTGGCGTTACATCCTTCACATAGAAAATATCGAGACAGGCTTGCTCCAGCAGGCTACTAAATGTCTCCGCCTTCGCATACAGGGGTGTGTACTCCACCCGACTAATCGTGTCCTCTGGAAGAAGAGTCTTGCCGAGCTGCGATATCACTACAATGAGGGCATCTGACATGTCCAGCGCGGGCTGCCGCAGACGGCGTTCGAACTCTAGCAAGACAGAGCTCCGAGGGCGCTCATCGAACCGAATCATCTCTTCCACGCGTTGTGTCGCTGCAGCATGCAAGGTGTATATATTGGCCTTGATGCGAGCAAGCGTTGCCAGCCGTTCTTTCCGCAGTTGGTTGGCCAGGGACTGCTCAAAGGGCTCGTAGCTGGCAAAGAATATTTGACGCGTCAGCTGTGCTACCAGATCTCTACTCTGCGGAATGGGCGACTGTGAAATGGCGAACTGGGCGTCGATGCTCACCGGTGTCCAGAAGGCTTTAACCACGTTGCCAATGGCCACCCCGTGCAACTTAAACAGTGCCTCCAACGTGTCATTCGCCATGTTCTTTGACAGGCAAGGGAATGGGATCAGGCAGCCCAGCAAGGCGAACAGAAGGGCTATCAGGAAATCCCGGGCGAACTTACACGGAAACAGCAGCATCTCACCACCTGGAATGTGCTCCGTCTGCATAATCACAACGACGTACATCATGGCCAGGCGCTTGGCAGGATTGTCACCGAGCTGGGAGATGCAAAACACACCAAGCAGCATGAGGCACCACCATGTGGACGTGTACTTAACCGCCTCGATGGCGTTCATCACCACACCCCACACCATGAAGACAACCAAGCAATGCATACCGACAATGGTCATCATCAGCTGTGCGCCAAGGTCCTCACGAACGAAAAGCGAGGCGATGACAGAGATAAGACTACCAGCAACAAAGTAATGGGCCGTTCGTTCGTGATGTACTAGAAGGAACGTTGGCAGCACGGTGACTAGAGTGATACGCAGAGCATAAAAAATATTGGCGCGTAATACGGGCGTGAGAAAGCTCTGCATGACGGCTAAAAAACTAACGGAATCATCGTCAAGATCCTCTGTGGAAGTACATCCATGCGTAATAGGCCCGCGTTGTGGCATCTTGGCATCTTCAGCGTCCGCTGGAACTTCACCCCCAAAGGGCACATTCGTGCAGGCCCCAGGGCCAGGAACCTGTACTGCAGGCCGGGGTGCAGAGCCGGGGGTCTTTCCGGCGTTCAAGCACGCCTCCTCTGGTAGTTGGTAATGAGCGTGGATACCCTCCTCGCCATACGGATCGCCAACCATGTAGTTGTAGCAGATCATGGAGTTGTTCTGTACAGCCATAGGACGGCGCATGAACAGTGATGATTTCTTCTTCGGGGAGTACTCGTTAAAGGATGCCGCGTCACCTTGCTGCGCAATGCTGCTTAGTGGGTCACCTTCGGCATCCGCCAGCGGAGGACCTATTGGCATCGTGGAGGCCCGACTTACTGGACGGCCGTAGGCCGCACTCTTCCGCCATGTGGATGCGGGTTCCGCGGTTGGGTCACCCGGCTCAACGGAGCGGTAGGCGGGAGCCTGAGAGAGCCTGCTGTCTCCCCTCTTCGGAGGCGCTGGGCTAAACTGCTCCGCGTCAACACCAACTGACGCGGGGGCTTGTGTGAACCCCAATGGTTGCTGTGAGGATTCTGCGTAAGCAGCTCCTGGCCCGCCAGGAGCGGGTTCCGCGCGAGCAAAGCTAGTATTCAGTACATGTAGCAGATAGTCAGGAAGTGCAGTCATGCCGAAGCTACCGTTCGCTTGCTGCTGCCGTAGTTGCTCTGCGGCACCTTCCATGCCAGTCACTACGACAGGTCCGACGGCACCAGCGCTGGCCACTGCAGTGTCTTGAGTCTTAGTCGCGAAAGATTGACCGTCTGTATGGAAGGCAAAACTACGGTTCCCATGCTGTGGATTCAGCTGAGACGCGGTGGACTTGAGCTGCATGGCATCCACATTGATGGAGGAGGGGACATCGATCCCAACTTCCGGTGCCACCCGGGTGTCAGCCATATTCCTCGTGTCGTTCATCTGAACAGCAGCACCAATATACAAATAATCGAATGTCTGGAAGAAGGTGGCCGATAAAGGTGCTAATATGCACACCTCTTGCGGGTATCTCAATCCGTTGTGCTGACCCCGCCACGTGGGTCTCCTTGATTACGAGAGGGGGGGGGGAGAGGAGAGTTCGCGTCCTTCGCCAAGAAGGACTGCCGGGGGAATGGGAATGAAGGAGGGACAAAGCAAAAGTGAACGCCGTGAGCAGACCGCTCGCGTGACGAGTGTTCACGTAAGGTGACGCTCAGGCACGTGTGAGAGAAGGATAGTCCCGCTCGCTTCGTCACCACTCCCCATCTCCACACAGAAATACACTTGTATGTTGAGCGTGGCCAAGAGAAAGCACTACAGTCAACTGGCGCACGTCTTTTCTTCCTCACTTCACAGTATCCACACTATCCACCTGCTCGAGTTGATATCGCTTGCGATGTTCACTTGCCATCACGCGTTTCACAGTAAACGTCTTGTCGGGTACGCCGCAAAAGTATCCATCCACCCATTTCAGAAAGCGGGTGCGGTAGTTGACGGGATCGATAACAGTGGGATCACGGCCGGAGAATCCCAAAACGGTGTCCAGTCCAGCCTTCACCTTGGATTCAAGCACCTTGACTCCACTATAGGGGTGAAGATAGTCGATCAGGCCAACGGTAATGTTCTGCATAGAGCGATCCACCGCCGCCATCAGGGAATAGTCCATAACGGATGCGGTTGATAGCAGATGAGCATCGCTCGTTACTCCGTCCATGAGCCAGCTCTTCTCCTCGGCTCGACAAAAGAAGAAATGCCCACGGCGCAGTTGCTCGACCAGGTCCATGTCAAGAAGCACCTCCGCTCCCTGCGCGGCGATGCGGTTGCGTTGGCTGCCCTTCAGATCGTACAGGAGGTCTGCCTGCAGTCCGTACACGACATTCTCCATGAGAACGTAATGCTGTACTTCTGTAACAGTATGAGAGGACGACACAGGTGTCGTCACGGCTATCTCGGCGGCATGATCAGAGAGGGGGGCTCGCTTTCCCACACGGAGGTTCACCGAGTACACACCGAGCACCTTACTAAGGGCAGTGCACACAGCGCCCCGCCCGTCTGAGCAGCGGCAAAGTCCGCCCCTTTCCGCCTTGTAATGGCGGCGCATGTGTGCAAAGTAGCGGGGGCCAAGCTCCACAAAGTGCTTCCACTCCGCTGGCTTGACACTTTTGAGCAGCAGGCGCCCGTCCATCGTCAAATGGAAGGCGGCCTTTGTTTTACCGCCCTCCGTACGGTAGGGACGGCATCGCGAGAGTGACGCCAGGAGAGCCTCAGGCTCCCCCTGTGTGTAGAGGTAATGAAGCGCAGTGAATTGCATGGGATACAGACTCTCCACCGTCACGGTTAGTCCGCTCCGCGTACTGCTTGACGAGTGACAGAGGTGGGAGAGAATACATTTTGTTACGGCCGGCGATGTCACACTGGTGGCCGTGTCGCTCCCCATTCCGAGTGCGCGGAGGGCGTCGAGTGTGGAGGAGATGGCCTTCGTGCTTGCCGGTAGTTGGCCGTGTGTGGGAAAGTCCGTGCAGAACGGCGGCTGAACCTGACACTCAGCCGTAGCTTCTCTTGTCTTTTGCAAAGGGGGTGATGGGGCCATTGCGGTAGGCGTGCTGTCCAACTGCCGTGCTTGCGAAGGGCCAGTGGGATGAGATATCAGTGTGCCATGGACCTCAGCTGAGAACGTTGGTATGGAGTTCTCGAGCCGGCTGTTACGCTGCATGCACCAACACGCCGCGGCAATAACACTAGTTGGCTCGTTAAGTCGCACAAGTAACGGGCCGGTCGTTGGCCTCAGTCCAATATCCGCCAACTCCTCAGCCTGCAAGGGCATGGTGGCACAGAAGGCATGGCCGTACGCCCGTTCGCACACGAGGAGATGCTCGGCATAACCCTTTCTAAACGCTTGAAGGAACTCCTGCAGCTTAGCAACGCCAAGACGGGGACAGTCCACATCCCTCTCCGGATCCTCTTGTCGGTCTAACAACTCAGAAAGACGCTCTTGACATGACTGTACAAAGTTTAGGAAGGGCGGAATCACGTCCTCTCCTTTCGACAAACTCCAATCACTCGCACTTGCCGGTGGAAGCAAGGCCGGTTCATCAGCCGTGGTCTGTGCAGACACCAGCCAGTTGCGGAGAGTCTCCAAAGCAATACGATAGGACGTAGTGCCGCTCTCTAGGTCTTCCACTTCAGATACCATGTATACCTCATACGTATCACGGAGGTCAGTGTCGGAAGCATCATCACAGGCATCTTGCAATGCCACTGCCCCTGTGGGGCACGCTTGAAGCCAAGAAGGCGGCATGTGCAGCTTGTACAGTGGAATGGGCGACACCGTGAGCTCCACCACTGTGCGCCGTTCAGTGCACGGGAACAGCACAAAGGTCACTGTAAAGCGCTGTCCCAACCGGTGGCCGCAGGTGGCTCTCTTGCACCTACTCGCCCCGTAGAGAAGCCACTCCAGAAAGGCACCAAAGGAAATGCCCAGCATGTGTGGGGAACAGCATGACTCTGCGGTGCGTGGGCCATGGTGATCGTCTTGAGCGACCTCCCTGCATTGGCGACAGACAACACAGCAGCGGAGCGGTGGCACACTTTGGTCGCTGGGGTGCTGCTCTCGCCCAGCGTCGTTCCCATAATTTACTCTGCTACCTAACCACAACATCGCATCCATCTGAGCGAGGAGGTAGCGCCGGGCACGGCCTTCCCCCTCCGCACTTTCTCTTGGCGTGGATGCCGAGAAGCCATCTCTGCTGGCCCCCGACTGGGCATGCGTCATGACAAACACGGAGCTTCCGCCATGCGCAAAGAGGAGTCTGGAATCCCTTCCCTTGTGCGTGCGGCCCACAAGGAAATGCAGCAGCGCCATGTCCGCCTCCCGATAAAAGGGTAGCAATTCGCGCTGCTGGACAACGCTGTACGACGACGTCGGCAAGGCACCACTGCCGGTGTGGGTGGTGGACAAGCCTGGACTCGTGACGGTGGCAGTCAGACCTGTGCTGTCCGCCATATCATTGTACAGCTTATCGAGAAAGATGGTGTTCACAACGAGCTCGTCTCGCATCATCTCCGCACATTCGGTGCCTAACTGCATTATATCTGGGGCGAACGTGACGCCCAAGTTCATGGTCAAGGCTGATATGCAAGCCGTGCCACAGGGTGGCCCTTCACACAGGATGTGGGGAGGATCGCTAGAGGGGCCATCTCCTGACTGCACAGAGGAGTAATCCATCAAGAGACCCAAGTCCTGTAGCAAGTGCTGCTGCACCACCATGTGATAGGCGACAGTCAACGCAGCGCAAAGAATATCACGCAGCCAGCGCAGATCTGCCAGCGCCGCGCCAGAGAGTATGACGGTGGAGTGTACTGGTCGAGCAAGCCCACGAAAGATACAAACGCTTCTCGTATCCCCATTCATGTGCGATACCTCAAACTCGGCGCAGGTGCCGATGGGAGTTGTCTCGCACAGCTCAGCCAACCCAACGTATTGCAGATCGCACACCACAGAAGCACTGCAGCACGCGGCCAGCCGCTCCATCTTATTCCTGCCGACGTGAAGCAGCAGGCTGATCCCCATTTCAGCAAGGCGTCTTTGCATGTAGTGGTGCATGCCGCACTCCACAGCGACAACATCCGGCCCCCACACGTGGATACGCTGTATCAGCTTGTCAAGATAGCCGCTGTAGACGGCCACATACTCAACAAGATCGCCGATGGGCTGGATCCGATAGGATACCTCACCGCCCAGGAGAAGCAACCGCGGATTGTGAATCCGCGACGACATCCGCCGTGAGGTTAGCGCATGGTGGAACACGAAGCCATCGACAATCTTAGAGTCACTAAGACAACCACCAGGCGTGCACAGCACGCTGACGTGATCGAGGACGCGACCTCCAAGGGCGACAGTGGTGCTCCTCAGTGTCTTCCAGGTTAATTCGCACAGGTGCGCAATCCACAAATGTTGTGTCTCCTTGGGCCAGGCTTTACCGTCCTCAGACAAAGTGAAAAGGTACAACACACGCTCCATTAGGTGAGCAGAGCATTGTGCCTGCATGGCGTCCCTCAGTTGCCCTTGTATCTCGTCGAAGGTGGTGCAAAACAGTTCGTCCTTCCCCTCCGCCTCCGCATGGCGGAGAGTGAAGCTGGCATAGGGTCTCGGCTGCCGAGCGGTGCCGCAGCAGACGCCACAGGCGTCCTCCAACACATCCTTCGCGTTATCAGCGACCGCCACGGAAGCAGCTGCCTGCTTGTGTGCCAACCACTTAATCATGGTGTTGCGCTCCACGAGGGGAAGCTCACCCACAGCGTACGTAATTGAGAGTTCCGAAGCACTTTCTTGTCTTCTCGTTTCCTCTGTGCCTAGACTGTCGTGCGCCCCTTTGGGTATCGCATCCGCTGAAGCAACTGCGTCCTTCATAGAGAGATCGTGTATCGCATTCCTTGGCCTTGCAGCACCTTTATCCTCTGCTGCATCGTCACGCCCGCTCGGCCGGAGAGAGGCAGAGAGTGAGTCAGCCGAGGTCGACCTCTCCAGCGCGATATCCAGTCGACCGTCTGGCAACAGCAAGGAGGGAGCACCAGCGGGTACATTCTCCACACTCACGCTAGGTGTTCGTGCCTGCTGTTGTACGATGACGGTGCACCGGGGGCACACCTTCGACGGAGATGGCGCCATGGCTGTAGCAGTTTCATGCAAGCAGGTACTACAGAAAACCTGGCCGCATTGCCGGCAGTGATGCTTGCGCCTCAACAAAGTGAAGCGAGCTTCGCATCCCCTGCAATACTTAGCGTACCTATCATCCACCCAGAGGGATCGATTGGCTGGCATGTGAGGCGAAGAGGGTGGGAAGCCGGCAGTGAATAATAAATATACTGAGCGTGCCCTCTAGGCGAGACTGAACTACACCGTGCCCCCTTCCTGCGTACAACGATGAAGTAATCCGTTTAGAGGATCAACGGATTCACCAGTGAATGTAAAGCGGCTTTCTGTTCCTCTCCATTGGCATACCTCTGTTTGGCTACTCACAAGGTGGTGGAAGAGAAAAGCACTACGAGACCCAGCATTCACTGCATCGTGAGTCGCCATAAAGCAATGCCCAACTGAGTTATAGTATCCCCACCTACTACCCCCATCACCCGATGTAATTCAATGCAGGATGCGGAATGAGTTCCTGGAAGCTGAAGCGTCCGCTAGCAATTTCGTGCTCCACTCACAGCGTGTGAGTAACCCTCAAGCATCAAATCAGCACAAGGACGAACTCGGCAAAGAATGGAGTTGCGTCTGTTCGACCGGGCGAGGAGAGCCATCACACACCCCCTTCTTCAGACTCGGCCCGTCAAGCATCTTTTTTAAAATAAAAAAGGGAATCACATCCCCCACCAAAAGGACCGAACGCTGTTTATCCAAGACCACTGATCTTCCGTCCACGGCACCACGACATCCTCACCCCCGTATAAAAAACCACAACAACAGAAGGAACAAACTACCCTAACCACATGCACCCAAAGAACAGGACGTGTCACCGTGCCGCCAGGTATTAACTTCACCCGTCCACTCACATTCATACGATACAGAAAGGGGCGGGGTGAAACATCGGCGAAAACGTGGTGAAAGGGAATCCTAGCCCGCTATCCTCACCAGCCGCCAGTACGTGGCACGAAAGAACGCTCCCAAATCCCTAGCAGGGAGAGCCACGCCGCTTAGCTGTTGCGTGCGAATGGAAAACACGATACAGCCACCTTGCAGAAATGGACGAATGAACTGTTATGAGTGTCTGGAATGACATCGTCTCTGGGGGGGGGGCAGCAGCCATACTTCCCTCACCACCACTTCTCGTTACATTCAATGCTGCGCTTACTACTAACCAGTATACTCCCCCACCCCCGCCCCCTATATCTTCTTTGCAGGGTACCTATTCGAAGCAGGCGGTTGTGAGCTCTTTCTCCTCTTCTACGTGCACAGATCCATATCCTGTCGACGGGGATGCGGCGGAGGGGCGACCTACATACTTGATCGTCCGCTGCGGCACACCAAGATGCTGCATTAAACTGTTGAACCTTACTCGCATAAAGGCCCACATTCCCATGTTCTTGGGCTCCTCTTGCATCCATACCACCTCTACATTCGCGTTTCGAGCGACGTACTTCTCCAATACATCTGCTACTTGCTCCCACGGGAAGGGAGCGAGCTGCTCCACTGTAACCAGCACCACATCACTATGTACACCAGGTTCCTTCTCCTGCAGCTTTGCCCGGACATCATCGGCGATACTCTGGATTTGACCAGAGCAGAAGACGAGCTTGCGAGGCACCACATCACACGAAGTGGCGGTATCGATAACCGGCAGGAAATGGGTACCAGTTGCCATCTCGCTCAGACTGGACAGGTTCGGCGCGCGGAGGCGGGCCTTCGAGAAGAAGTTTATCAGCGGCTTGGCGAAGTCACGGAGACCTTGTCGACGGATAAGGTGGAAGTAGTTTGCCGGAGTGCTCGGATACGCCACTTGCCAGTTGTGCTTCTTAATGCGTGCCTCGAGCATTTGATCGTTCGGCAGCGACCGGAAGGACGCAGGAACGTGGTCGGGGTCATCAGACAGCTGCAGAAAGCGCTCGATACGAGCGGAGCTGTGCTCGGGGCCCGCACCCGAGTAGCCGTGTGGTAAGGAAATCATGAGGCTGCACTGTTCTCCCCACTTCTCCTCGGAGCAAGAGAGGAACTGATCAAATATAACCTGGGCACCATTGGCAAAGTCCCCGAACTGCGCCTCCCACATGGTGATGCTCTTCGTGTTCTCCATGCTATAGCCCATCTCAAAACCACAGACGCCCAACTCGGAGAGGGAACTGTTTGCGATCGTGATGAGAGCCTGCTTGTCGGACAGTGTCTTTACAGGGAAATACTTGAGATTGGTGTTCATGTCCGTTACGACAGCATGTCGCTGAGTGAACGTCCCACGCTCCACATCCTCGCCCGTCACACGGACGGGAATGCCTGCCAGGGAAAGGGTACCGAAGGCCAGTAACTCACCCAAGCACCATTCCACACCATTACCTTGCTCGACGCCCTTTCGTCGAGACGCGTACGTGCGCTCCACCACTGGAGAAGCCTTTTGCACTTCCTTCGGGATAGACGACAAGTGTATGCCCACGCGCTTGAGTATTTCAAGATCCTCGCCTGTGTTGATCGCTGGAGGAAGCTCGGTGGGTGTGTTCGTGAGTTTCTCATGCTCCAGATCTGGTGAGGTCGACTCGGAGTCGGGATCAAAACGGGGCACAACCTTGACGAAGTCTTGTGAGCTCTGAGCCCTATCAAAAGCCTGTCGCAGGACACCCTCCCATTCCTTATCCTTTGCCTTGGCCGCCTCCTTGGTGAGGATATTCTCCTCCATCAGTTGCTTCGAATATACGTCGACAAGAGGCTTCAACTTGCGAATCTGCTCGTACAACTGCGGCTGCGTAAAGTCCGGCAGATCCACCTCATTGTGCCCATTTCGACGGTAGCACACCAGGTCGATGATGATATCTCGATGGAACTGCTGGCGGAAACGGACAGCGATTTGGGTTGCCCGCACACATGCCTCAACATCATCGCCGTTGACGTGAAGCACTGGGGCATTGTTTACCTTGGACAGGTCTGTGCAGTAGGCACTGGACCGCGTATCCCACGGATCCGCGGTGAAGCCGATCTGGTTGTTGATCACGAGATGCAACGTCCCACCAACGTGAAAGTTGTCCAAATCACAGAAGCCCATCGTCTCATAGCACGATCCCTGCCCGGAGAACGCAGCGTCGCCGTGAATGAGGATTGGCATGGTCTTGGTGCCCTCCACGTCCTTGGTCAGTATCTGCCGGGCGCAGGCCTTACCCAGCACCAGTGGGTTGACAGCCTCAAGATGGGAAGGATTCGGTAACAGGTCGAGGTCCATGTGTTTGCCGTCAGGGAGGATCACATCACCGCGCAGGCCTAGGTGGTACTTGACGTCACCGCTGCGCAACGTGTCGGACCTCGGGGCTCGGCCCTCGAACTCGCTGATAATGGCGAGAAGGGACTTCTGACAGACGTTGGCAAGAAAATTGAGACGACCCCTGTGGGCCATGCCGACGATGCACGACGTGACACCGCTGTTTGCTGCCTCAGCAATGCCGGCATTCATGGCGGCAATGAAGGACTCACCGCCGTCCAGGCCGAAGCGCTGCTGTGTGGCATACTTGACCTGCAGAAACTTCTCAAACCCACAGGCCTTCACCACATCGTCGTAGATTGCAATTTTCTGTGTCGGTGTTAGCGGCTGCATGCTGTTGAGGATCTCTTGCCGAAACCAATTGCGCAGGTCAAAGTAGCCGGACGACATGAACTCGAAGCCGATGGGCCCGCAGAACATTCGCCGGAGTTGCTCAATGATTTGCTCCAGTGTCATGGCAGTGCCACCACTAACGAAGGACGCCTCGTAGTTGCATCCAAACGTGACATTAAACACCTTCTTAAGGTCATCCCTCGAAAAGCCAAAGTTTTCAGGGTTGAGGGCGGTGTTGTCCATCTGATTGTTATCCGTCTGGTATCCCGATATGGGATTGGTGGCGGCAATGTGGTGGCCTTTGCGTTCGTACTCACGAATCATCCAGGAGAGGCGCATGTTGTCTAGTCGCTGCTTCTCAGAGAGAGAGCGAGAGTCGGTAGGACGGCTGAACGTTGCCACCACTGGCTTCTCCAGGTCACCCGACTGAATGGCTTTCAGCACGGGCGCCCAGCTGGCATCCACCAGGGCCGGGTCCTGCTCGTACTGCTTCAGCAGGTTCTCCACAAACGGCATGTTTTCAGCAGTTAAGAGCTGATCGTGCGGGTTTGGCTCACGGACCCTTCGGGCATCTGTGATTCTGCGGGCCAGCAGCGCGTGAGCTAGGCGACCATGCTGCACAGCGCGACGCATCATGGAAACCGCTGAAACCGGAGTACAAACTGTTTTCCCAGTGAACCGTTGCGGCCTCACAATTCAAAGAGGTACTAGCCACGGAAGAGGGTGTAGGGAAGGGGGCAGAGAGTAAGTAAACAAAGCGCTACAGGGTATCGCAACTGAAAAAAAAGAACACGCGGGAAGAGGGCGAAGGATAAGGAGACGGTGTGAAGGAAGGAGTGCCTGCTGAAGTCCGTACCAGGTGGAGATGAGGCGGAGTATGTGCACGAGACATCGCAGAAGTGTGTGGTGGATAACTTTGAAGGAGACCGGGAAGCCCATCATCCACAAGGGATACCCACCAACAACACCACATAATCAACAAATTCCAATAGGAGAGCATGCAGCATGGGTGGTAGGCAAACGTACACAGGCACCTGCACACACACACACACACACACACACACACACACACACACACACAGAAACAGAAAGACACAGCTACTCGTTTCTTCAGTCGCCATAAGCGCAAACGCCATCATGCACCCGGCCCACATCCATCCTTAGCAGTGCTACCATAAAGGAAGGTATAGTGGCCAATGCCTGCCTCCCACCCACTTCTGCCATTTCATGGCTTTGTGGGCCGCCTCAGTACCCGAACAAGGTAGGCGTGGATGTTGTCTGTGCTCCAACCAGTTATGCCCATACTCCCCGACTCCTGCCCATCCACCATGAGGGTCAGCACGGGGGTCTCGTGCCGTGCGCTTTCTCGAACCGATAGCACCTTACCGTACCACTCCTTCTGTGCCTTGGAATAAAATTCATCAATTACATCACTCGAAGCTCCAAACATTCGTGGCACCGTGCCTCTTTCCAGCACAGCGGCGTCATAGATGGGAGGAGGAGGACTACCACCGCTGCGGGGAGTGCAGCAACTACGGCACTCTTCCCAAAGAGCCTGGTCGCCTGTGTGTGTCCGAAGTACATCGCAGTATTCGCATTGCACGAGGTGGCGGTGAAAACCCAAGGTTCTGCACTCATTCGAGGTGCGCTCAGCTGAAGGCGTTGCGACGCAGGGAGCCAACAACCAACCACAAATGACAATCAGCAGAAGCCCCAAATGGTGCATTGTTCGACCTAGCACGATGAGAGAGAGAGAGTAAGAGACGAAGGATGGGGTGAAGTAGCCGCCGCGGTCCTTTTCTTCGGTTGTAAGTCTGCGAAAATCATAAACAGCTACCGAACCCCATACAACAGAAGGAGCGTGGTACGATGTACCAGGAAGATAGTGAGAAATAAAGAGACAATAAGGACATCAGGAGCGCAACAGTACCACATAGACAGACCCATTCCTAGCGGTAGGGCAGTACCACCGCAGGGTACAGACCCTGAGTTAGTATTACTTGATATCTTCACCAAATTGCTTACATACACGGGCCAATTGCTTTCGGCCGCCTCCAACCCTTGGCACCTTCCGCCGGTTCTGTACGCGTGTGCCCCAAGCCCTACAGCCACACAGGGAAAGCTGTTTCAGACACCGTACAAAGATCCTTGTGGATCCAGCAGTGGCGGAAGGAAACAAACATTTCCACTAGCCCATCCGGGCCCCCCGCTCTTCCACGCAGTCGCGCAGACCAAAATGGATACCGTACAAGAGGTCCATACTGCAGCACCGGTACAGAGGGATACCACTAGCAGACCAGTCTCCCCCCACCCATTGCACGTCATCTACGAATTCTTGGTAACATCACG
>JAIZPF010000054.1:14350-38043 GCA_020509355.1 Blechomonas ayalai | reverse complement strand
AAAAAGAGAGAAGAAACTCTAAACAAACAGAGCCGGGGACGGTAAGCAAAAATGTGCACTCGGAGCGCCCCCGAGTTGTGCTGTTGGCCGTACCCCACTCGCGCTTCTCCATCGACAACCAGTCTTGAAGACAACGAAGCGCAGTTGCCTCCCCCCGTCACGTGGGCGCTGGAATCAAGCGCTGCATGTCCGCCACCTTCCATTCACAGGGTGAGGAGTTGGAATGCTCTACTTGGACTGCATGGCCACAATCTGAGCTAGTGTATGCTGCAGGTTGGAGGTGCCATTCAGGAGCTTCATAAACTCCTCGTACGAGACACGCGGAAAGGTGGGCGGGAACAGCTTAGCACAAAGAGCATTCAAATCACCGTCTGGGATGCTCGCGATACCCAGCTTCTGACGCACACACATCTTCAGTTCGTCCGTGCCAATGAGGCTATCTTTCGCGTAATCGGTGATGGCGCGAAGCTCCTTCATAAAGAGTTGACGTCGCTGGTGGAAGAGCTCGAGAAATTCCTTGGCACCACGAGCTGCAGCAGCCGTTTCATCGGCATGCTGCTTCTTCCTCTCCGACTCAGTGGGATCAGTCACAAACACAGCTGTTTCCTCCCGCTGACTGTCCTCATAAATCTCTTCCCACGGCCGATCATCGCCAGCGAGCAGAGTGCCCTCTGGGAGAATGCGAGCGGCCACCTCTTCGTAGGACACGTAGGATTCGTTACACTTGTCAAAAAAGCGAAGAACGGTCAGGATCTCCTGCTCGGAGACGTTGAGGCCCAGCTCGGCCATGATCGCGAGAAATACAGGCATCTCCAAGCCAGAGTGATCGCGCTCGTCCGCACGGCGAAACGCATCGGCCAAGCCGGTCCGCTTGCTTCGCAGCATCGCCTGCAGTCTGCGAACAATCCTGTTGATGTCGGAGCGTGAGAAGTTCTCCGTGTTGTCCTCCATGTAATTGAGGGAGTGCTGATCAGAGTTGAGGATGACAAACGGAAAGGCATTTATGGTAACACGTGCGCCGATGAAGAAGTCATCGGCGGTGTAGAACTCGCCATCTGGCCGCTTTACTTTCTGGCGTTGAAGAAACTTTCCACCGACGATACCGCTGTTGCGCACGACTGGTTCAAATATCGAGACCGTGTTGTCGGCGGGGTACACGACAAGAACGAAGCGGCGGATCTCGTCCTCGTACTTGTTGTTATCCATGCGGAGAAGGAACTTCACCACGCTGCCTTCAAAGCGACGGCGGTGGAACTCGTCCACCTTCTTCTGGCGGGTCTCCTCCAGCTGCTGCTCCGACTGCTGGCGGCGTTCCGTCCCAGGCAGGCGGAAAGGTGGTGGTGTGGCCCCGCGGACCCTCGTGTGGTTGACCACACCGTACGTCTTCTCCAGAAATTCCTTCGTATACTCGTTGTATCCATGAATCTTTATCTTCCGGCCGTAGAGGTTAAGCACGTTACCGATGCGGATGTCCTCATCGGTGTAGTACTGGGTGTTCTTACTCTCCGTAAATGTAAGGGATCCCAGAAAGGTGGAGTCAAACTTCCCCGTTGGATCTGTTGGCTTGGCAATTCGTTGCCGCCGGAAGAAATTAGGAAACGGATCGCGGCCGCTGTTTTGTGTATCCTTCTCCACCACACCGATGCTGCCGTCAGAGAGGAAGTAATAGAGCGTGAGGTAGTGCTTGTAGCCGTGAAGGGACTCGGAGTCATCCCAGGTGCAATCACAGCGCAACACCTTGCGGTCGTGTTCAAGGAACTGCTGGGTAGCTCGCACTTGCTTAGGGGTCAACATGATGTTCAAGGCACTCGAGGCGGCAATGGAGGGGACATCGTGGGCCCTCGCTACAGGGCGACTGCGCGCTTGTGTGTACTCGTCATCGGGGACGGGCACCGGCTGAGAAAGTTCTTCACCCAACTCATGGAAGAAGCTTCGCGTAAAAGGATCCGCATCATATATCAAGTACGTACGCCCGTAGAACGTTAGCGGCTCGCCAACTCGTAGATGGCTCAAGGTAATTGGCGTACCGTCCGCCAGGGGAACGATGTGGCGCTTCAGATTGGCGCGAAGCTCAATGCCAGAATTGTCTTCTCGAGGCTCCGTCGCGCTCATCGTGCCGTCTTCAAGAAAGTAATGGAGGACAACTCGCCGCACACGTTCCACCTCCTGCGCGCTTTCAGGGACCTGTTCAATGGTGTATCCGTAGAAGCGGAGGACGCGCCCACTAAGACTCTCGCCATTCTTTGGGTCGGCCGCCGTGACCGTCTGGCCAAATTCACTAGCAGCTGCACCATTCACGCTTTGGCCATAACTATACGTATTGGTTAACATAGCCTTATTCGTGATGGTCATGTCCGGTGGCACGCAGCCGACCTTGCTCGAGCCGTCAAGCTGAGGCCCCACGACTTGGCAGCGATGGTAGTTGCGGCGCAGCATCTCCTCGCCGCATGACATCCCCGGGACCATCGGTAGCCGGAATTCCTTCTTCATCTGCTGTGACTGATTGTAGGCCATCGCAGGTGCTTATCAAGGATTATTCAACAAAGGTGCTATAACGGTATTTATGACTTCAAAGAATGAATATCCGATTACGTCCAAAGAGCCCGAGCGGATGAAAAAGAGAGGGTGATATTATTGGTGACGGCACAGGAGGAGGGCGGGGGCGGCACATGGGCGTTTTCTCCCCCCCCCTTCCCTCACGCTCACCTGCATACAAACAAAGAACAACAACAGCAACCCGGCAGTGATGGAGGGCATGGATGACGTGTTATGACACCTTTTCATCTAGAACAGTCGTGTCCACACTACTTGACACGCACAGAGATGGAACACGTATGGCATTGGTGTGCGGGGCAAACATCAGCAGCCGTCCCCATGGCAACGAGACAAACCCCACAGACAACACAGGTGAGTCACGTGGAACCCATTAAACATGAAGAGCTCTAAACCCAGCCGGCCGCTGACTTCCTCCACAGCATCAGGAACACGGGGGAAAAAAAGGGCAATAGCGCACGAGACGCCATCGAAGTTACATAGCAACACTGCACAGTAGTAGCTCTCCAACGAATGACAACAACTGGTGGTACATCTCCACGAGTGAAGGGAGAGAGGGAAAATAGAATGACAGACAGGCACACGCAGAGAGCGTGAAGTGACGTGTATATCGGACCCGCAAAAAAGGAACTCTATTGTGCACCTGAGGCGCTAGACTGATTCAGCAGGCGTCGTGGTCTCAGCGCATAAATCACGACCCCACCGTTGTGCGTCCCTACAATCAGTTCACTGTCATGTGCAATCAGACCATCCGGCAGTACAGGGCTTCCGCCAGAAACCCACAGCCGTGCAAACACATACTTAAATGTGCTATCCACTAGCTGCACGAGTCCATCATCGTATCCAAAGGCAATATAACGCGCGGTAGCGTTGAAAGCCACCGAGGAGCACAGACCCCATTCACCTGCTAGGGGATGCGGAGTATCAGGTACAACCTCTACGGGCGCTACCCTTAGTGGAGAGGAAGCGTATCTTGACCCCGGGAAGGCGAGTGACCGGCGGCGCTTGCTGACACTCTGTAGCGGAATAACATCACCGGTGTATGTGATGCGGTGAGTGGGCGTGCCGTCAGCCGCAAGAAACTCGGGGGAGGCACCCCCACTGCGAAGTGCCACAACCCCGATGTCCGACTGGCCAACAAACAGTAGCTTGTATATTGGCTCAGTCGAGCCCACACTGTCGGACAAGGCTTTGCTGCTCAAGTAGTGTTGTACCTCGCCAGTGGGCGAGCACATGACGCCATGCAGAAAACTTCCTTGAGTGTACAGCACACGGTACGAGAGCAGGGGCTCTCCTTCATGGACGCCTTCCTGCACAAGGTGGGGTACGACAAAGCTGCCACACGCCAGTACGCCTGTGGAAGCCTGTGACAGGTCGGCACATGGCGCCCTCAAAATGGCCTTGGCAACGAGGGCAAAGCCATTCAGACCACGCGTGGAGGAGGCAGTGAAGAGCTGAATGGCCCCGTCGCAACGCGCAGCCAATAGCAGAAATTGAGTAGCTCCGCCCGCACGGTGAAGAACCGCATGCAGAAGTGCACTCTCAACAGGATAACTCTCGGACAGCTTGCACAGTGTGAGGGGCTCCTCTTTGACGGCAACGTCCACGATGGCGAGGGCTCCACCTGCCATGGTGAGCGGTTTCGTTGCCAACGAGAGCGAGACAAAGCTGTGTCGCGGAAGGCTCAAATGTTGTACGCTGTAGGGAGAAAAGTTCCACTCCTGCGCGAGTTCCCATTGCGCAGTGCCAGGTGAGAGCACATAGGACCCTAGCCTGCCACCCATGCTCGCCACCAGAAGTCTATTATAACCTTCACACCAGCGAAGCCCGGTAACAACACGACCTACCGTCAAGGGCGGTGTCGTGGGCGAGACAACCGCATCCTCGCCTCCGGCAAACGTGACGGTAGGCGAGGCCTCGTGGCTCAAGGCCAACCTATTCGACCGTCCCATGTCCATCATAGTGGTGACACGAGTGGCGCTTGATGAGGCCATCTCCCTCACTGTTCCTTCTGGATTGTAGTTGATGACGCTAATGAAGCCATCGATGCTGCTGGAGAGCAGCCTTTCCCACACGTTACCCGCTGTGACCTCAACGAATAGGCCAGAAACCGCAGCGGTATGGGGACGGCAGGTAAAGACGGCGGCCACCGTCCGTGAGGAGACTGCAGCAAACTCGGCGTAGTTAAACACCGCCACGGTGCCATCATCCGAGCCTACAACGAGCCGCTTGTTGCTCGTATCAATCACAAGCAAGTGGCTCCCACCATTTACCACCAAACAGCTGCGTGAGCTACGGCGGTGATGAATGTATACGCCATCCACAATACTGCTGCTGCCCACCACGTCCTCGTCCGCCACAACGGTGGCTACGAGGGCGCGGTGCAGCTTGTTCTGCCAAACCAACTGAGCCGACCCAGCGGTGCTCTCACCTTCAGCACCGCCATCTACCACCACATCCCACTCGCCGACATAGCCATCGGTGGTGCCCAGAAAGACCGTGACGGGAGCAGTGTGGCCGGTGGACAGAGTGGATCCCACCTTCACTGATGACGAGCCTGGGAGGATGAACATGGAGGTCACAGCGCTGTCCCTCTGCGCCGACGCAAAGGCCACACCACGGCCTGACTCTACCTCCCACACGCCAAGCATCGCCTTTGTCCCTGCAGCAATCCAGATGCCGCGCCGGGCTGCCAGGGACACGATGGTGCCCATTTCTTCGGTAGCAATAGTATACAATTGTTTTGTCCGTCTATCATGAAGACCCCAAACAATAATGCGCATATCGAGTCCCGATGAAGCTACTATCAGTGGATCGTCCGAGGCTACCGCGATGGACATTACTCGGCCTGAATGACCAGCTAATACAAAGCACTGCCTCAGCGTTCGAGCATCCCAGACAAACACATTCCGGTCCGTCCCCAGGGCATCGCTCCCTGATTCGCTCTCCACGCAGGAATAAATATACTTGGCCATGATAATGGTCTGTATCACGCTCGTGGTGGGGCCGTGGTCACATGCAGCAATGAGGTCATGGGAGACTGCATCCCAAACTAGCATCTGCCCTTTACGATGGCGAGTGAGCACCCGAAGCGGCTCTCTCTGTGGTATGGGGGTAAGCATATGCAGTGCCGCGTCACCTGTCTGAGACATTAACTGGCGCACCCCTCGCGAGCCCACAGCTGCTCCTGAATGGTGGGCTGAAGTGGTATGATACGGTGCCGACACGTCAACGGCCACATCTGTGGGCTGGTAGAGCTGGACGCCAAGAACCTCAAAGGGTGATCGCACTCGCACCACACTACAGTGTCCGAGGTCCATCGCCATGGCGTGCCCGTCAAGGTGGAACGCGTCTTTCCTCCTCCAGCTCGTTAGAGAATATCAACTGGCACGGACGGAAGGGTAATCTACACAAGCAATAAAAGCATGAAGGAGAGAGAGAGCAAAACGTGTTACACCGATGCTGGCCAGCCAAGCTGGCGGTGATGAAATGACACTAGCTCAGCCAACCCTTCTAGACAGGGCTGTGGGCGCTTTATTAGGAGACAGAGGAGCGCGAAGCATCAACCCAGCGTGTTAGCCGATTACCAGAACTTTCCTATGACGAGCTATCTTCGAAGGACAGACACGAATCCCTACTGGACCTGGTGCCATCATCACGCTCGCGTTTAGCCGGTGCACATCCAGGTACCTGATCCAGCAGAGCGCGGGACAGCGACAGCGCAGACACCCCCACTGCCGTCCCCTTTGATGTTTCAGCGGAGGTGCACCGTCGCTCCACCAAGCACTGCTGAAGATGCGCAGCTTGCTCAGCCGAGAAGAGTGC
Organism: Blechomonas ayalai; assembly: GCA_020509355.1. Lineage (NCBI taxonomy): Eukaryota > Euglenozoa > Kinetoplastea > Trypanosomatida > Trypanosomatidae > Blechomonas > Blechomonas ayalai. Next base: position 31,665 of record JAIZPF010000054.1, on the reverse strand, counting down.
CACTCGATACGCACCGTTGGAGCGAACAAGGCAACGATCGACCTGCCATAACGCGTCTTTCGCAGGCGCCACCATTGAGCACTGGAGGGGTTCATCAATAACATACACCAGTCGGCGTTCACGGTGGTTGGCCCCTTGCCTGCCATACAGGTCGGCCTTCGACACATACCTTCGCTTCAGTGGTAACAGTGCGGGAATAAGCGGCACCCTTGTGTGATCCAAAAAGGTTGACTCCTTGTACTTTTCCAGTGGAATGCTTTGCACTTCAATGGCACGTCGAGCGGCCGCCAGACTGATACCATAGAAACGCCGAACGGCGCTCGTCTTTGGGTGCAGAGTGAGAAGTTGCTTTGCCTTGGTGTCAATCGAACGAAGGGGGCGGTACCAGTACGCGGTATCTGAGGGGCAGTACAAGGGAGGGAGCGGCTCCCGCCAATCACCCTCTGGACCTGTGGGGTACGTAGATGACTGGGTGATATCCGAGGCTGCACTACCTTCATTATTCAATACGCGGTCGCACTCATGTGGCAGGGGGTAAAACATATCCCCACCACCGGGTCGCCGGGACAAGAGCATCGAGACCCCGTTAACATAAATACGGGTGTAGGCGCTTGGGTTCTCAATCATCGGGGAGTTTCCCAGTGTGGCGTCAATCGCCGTGTCCGCCATCCACGATGCAGCACGGCGGTGGCGAGCGGACGAGAAATGATAGTGGACATCTTCGAGCATACACTGTGTAGCGGCGATGGACGTGACACGGGTTAGTTGCATTTCACAAGGAACGCACAAGTAGTAGTATGGCTCACGTGCGTCTTCGTCACTCTCCGCATGCTGTGCCTGCGTTTCGTCGAATTCTCTTTCGCCATCCTGCCCTTCCTCGTACACGCAGCGTTGCAGGCCATGCTGTTTCAGCCGTGCTAGAAACTGCTCCCATATGTTGGCAAGCTTGCCCTCCCCGACATCCACCACGTCCACGTCCTCTACAAGGTCGTCGCTAGTCGGCGCAGAGCGGGATGCCATGAGAGGAGGTAGGTGATCATTAAAAAAGCGTATCACGCACACAAGTAGCTGACCCTCAGCAACGAATGTAGTGCCTCTGTATCGGTCAGTAAACTTCTATTCGCGCACTAATTTCATCATCTACCGGCTTCATGAGGGAGCGATCAGCAACATTAAAGAAAGAGAGAGAGAAAGAAAAGGACGCTGACCATCTGCAGCAGGACGCCGACGGGGCCGGGCACCAATCACCGCGCATCAATCAAGGAAACCGCTTCCTCGAGAGCCAGCTACCGAGGCAACACTAAGAAATGTAAAGGGGATGCACCTCTGCGACGGTTGACAACCCGCCACATACCTTCCTCAGTCCACAGTGCACCTTATAACCCTCCGCATATTTCAATACCCTAGCGCTCCTCGAGACCTTGAATCATAAGAGGTACCAACTTCTCAGAGAAGCGCTCGTTAACCGGCCCTGGTTCAGGGACGAGAGAAACGGCAAATGGCAGAGCCGTCGTGACTTCCAACGCATGTTTCTTCGAGATTAGCGGGGCATCTTCTGTGCTTTCAGCAGGGGGTATCATGTCTGTTCCCGGTAACCTCGTAAATATGCTCAGCATCACTTCCATCGGCGTGAGGTTACCATCTAGAACGACGGGGGAGTCCAGGAAGCGGGTGAAGTCATCTCGTATCTGCATAACCTTCTCCAGTAGATGGGTGTCATCATGAGCCTCACTGGACCTGGCACCTCTGTGGGCTGCCGTCTGAGCAGCCCGGGTAGCCTGCCACGTTCCGTGATAAATCAGGTGCTCCACTGTTAGCAGGAACGCCAGGTAATGGATGATGGCGTTTGATGCAAAGCCCACTGCCGCCATACGCTGAGCGAGAGCGCCATCCGTCGCGTGAGGCGCAGCCCCCCCTCGCACTGACATGACCTGCATCGCCGTCACACTCGCGGCTGCCACGACGACAGACTTACACATTTCGTAAACGTCTACCAGACGACCCACCATTACTGGTAAGCTGCACTTATCTAGATTGACATCGACGAAGTCTGCCAGCATCAGCCCAGTGCTTCGCCACGCCAGCGGTACGTAGGACGACCTCGGTGCTCCCATGTGAGACTTTGACCTCACGAGCACCTCACTTTCATTCAGCAACAAGGGCAGTAGCGTGTGCCGCACGCCTCTCTCCCAAATGGTAGCCACCGAGTCCGGGTGACTGCAGGCGAGAGGGTGCCTCGCTATATTGGAGAAGGACCTGGAAAGGTCGAACAACACGGACGCACCAGCCTCCTGTAGTGCCCGCGTCACCGGCACGTCCCCCTCCTCTCCAAAGAGACACACCAGTCCAACCTGGGGAGGTATTACTTCCAGAAGAACCAATGCCCGGAGCAGCTTGGCGCACTGCATTGGATACTCGGAAAAGAGATAGGGGCTCGCCCCATTCCTGCCGCTGTACATGCGAGCAATACTCTCCGTCACGCAGATCCCTACGGTAGAATCAACACTTGCCCCCTCCTGTGTCATCGCTGCCAACGCATTCAGAAGCGTCATCCCCACCTCGATGCTTATGTGACCGGGGAAGCGGGGCGCCGCCCTCGTGATAAACTCAATGAACCCCACACACCCCTTCGCGCGAAAGGCGCTGATGAGGGATGCAAACTGCACGACGTGCTCAAAGGAGATGGACCCGAAAGGTGACTCGGGGGGTGCCGATGACAGCTGCTTACCTACCACCGCCACGATCTCGTCCACCGCGCTGACAACGACTGGGCTCGCTTCCATCTGCCGTAGGATCTGGAGGAACTGCAACAGGTCACTCAAGCTCAGCTTCGGTAAGGTGGCGAGTACGTTTTGACATAGCACTTCCTGTCGGCGACGCTGAACCGCTACGTGAGAAGGGATACGCGTCAGAAGAGGAAATAGTTTGATAAGATCCGCGTACGACATGTCAAACTGACTGGCTGAAGGCGCACTGGGACATGTGGTACCAAGAACGCCTGCGCTGTCCTTTCGACCTTCCACTGCATCGAACACACGGTCCATCGCCCTGGACGCCACCTCGTCGCACGTCAGCACTCTGTCGTCGCCTTCGCGATGAGCAACAGAGTCCTGTAGAAAAAGTGCAGAACTGTTGTGCTCGAGTCCGTGTAGCGCCTGCAGCTCGGCCGGAAAGTTGACCATTGCCCGCGAGATGGTCATCCAGTGGACCCCGTGCAGCACCTCCTGATGTTGTCCCAAGAAAAGAAGAATGTTTGTACGTAGTAGATTAATACTGTCGTACGTAAATGGCAGTTGGGAGAGCGCTGCGCGAGGATTAGATGGTTCGTTCTTCAGTTGCCGCCGACGCTCGACAACTCTCCGAACAGATTTCGATAAAGCGCGTAGGAGGCGAACGGCCTCAAAGACGTTGCAATTCGTCTCTGTGGTCCGGGATGACGCCTTCCTTTCCTCGCTGTAGGTGATGGCCCACCGCTCTCCGCAGTACATGGGCACGACAAGGGCTACATTTTCATCCTGTAAGCCTGCCTCGTCGAGAGTAGACATAACCCGTGCCACCTCCGTAAGATTACTAAAGTTTAGTCGTGCTACCAGCACCGCAAACACAGCACGATCCTTCACCCCCGCTTTCGCAAGATACTCCATGGTTTTGCTGGCCTGAGTGGAGGTCATCTTCGGGACAAACTGCATGCGCTCATGATCGTGGGCAATGCACTCGACAAGCGTGCGAAGAAAGGCGCCTGTGGGTTGTGCATGCACGACCGCTGCGGAGAAGGCGGCATCACGGGTCAACCTACTCAGCATGGATCGCATCAAGGCAGCGTTGTGGCAGCGATCGAGCTCCGTTCCTTTCAGGATCGGCATAACGTGATGACGTAAGAAATGCTTGAGGTCCTCCCGTGGCGTTTGCCTTTTTAAATCAAGGAGGCTGTTCAGCTCATCAGTGGAGAACAGCAGGGAACGGTGCGTAACGAGGGTGAGCCTAGTAGCGCATCTGCGCAACATGTCCGTCACCTCCTTGTCCGCCTCACTTCAAGGTACTGCGTACGCGTTCCTGGCGGCGATGAGCTGCACTTGTACTGGCCTTCACACGCTTTCAGATGGCGAGAGCGGTCACCCCCGCCCCTAACTTCGCCTTCGGGGTAGCAGTCGAATTAAACGCGTGCCCCCCTGCTCCGCCTTATGGCCAGCGAGAAAGCTGCCTTCTTCACACCGCTGCCAGACGAGATGCCAACAAGGAGAAGGGGCGGGAAGCAAGTCAGCCCAAAGCATACAACCTGAAGCAAAATGGGTGAGGTTGAGGTAACCACCATCTTCAGGAGCATTTCTCACCGTACACAGGAATCGTGCCAGAGGGATCTCGACCGGAGGAACCGTTGTACCACAGCAATCTCCTCCTCCACCACACCCTACACATCGTGTCTCATGAGTACGACTGTGGGGCAGACTGCAACTGCCGCAGATGCCGTTCCATCTTCCGTCTTGCAAGCTTGCGAACGTATAGCTCCACCCGCTCCAAACGGGAAAGTAAAAAGTCGAAGCTATGACGCACAAGATAGTCCCAAGCAGCCACCACCTCCGTCAGTCTATTAGAGTTCATCATCGGTATTGTACCCCCAAAACGTTTCCGTACGGCCAGCTCCAGCCTGGCCCGCTCATTCCTTCGCTTTCGGCGAACCTGCTCCGATACAGAATACTCGGTATTGGGGCAGAGCACATACGCGGCAGATCCATCTGAGCGATACGCAGTGCCCTCAGTATTCTCGTCGCCCACGCACGGAGCATGCTCACCCACCCGCGAAAGCCCAATGTAGTCGAAGTATGTGTAGAACGTCCACCAAGACCGGGGGCGTCGGTATGGTATCTCTGTTGGAACTAAGAATAGCTCCTTCGCAAAGATCCCCCAGATGTTCACCCTGTCAGGGCGCCACGGTCGCACACACTGCCGAAGACGCGGCGCCGCGATGTCCGTATCACACCGTACGTGAGAGTCGAGCCCAGTCGTACCGAAGCCACACCATGCGTACAGTGGCTTTCCGGTAAAGCACGTAAAGAATGATGTGGGTGACTGTAAGTACGGCGTATGAACCTCTCCAGCGCCTTGCTGTGAGGTAGAGGCGGGCTGCGGGTGGGGAAGCAGCTGGCCACCATGCTGAAAACGAAATGGTATCTTCCCCGGTAGATACATGGCAGGTACATGGGACTTCCTACGGCACAGACGAAATCCTTCAAGAAGGGACATGAGCTTAACAGACGTGGTGTACCTCTCTTTATCACGTGCCACAGCGGAGGGGAAGCGGCACCCTTTCTGAAGCTGGCGCAGGCACTCTTCGACTTGGCACTTCACCGAATGAGTAGTAAGTGGCGGTTTAGCGCTTGGCCACGATCGCGGCGCCTGGAGCGTACCCTCGGCATTCATGGGCTCAAGAGAGGAACATATGAACAGCACAGCCTCTGGATGGATGTCGGCATACTGACCTTCCCGAAAAGCCTGCATGTTACGTTCGCGCGTGGTAGCCGCTGCACGGCCCCCCCTGCCCTCTACCTGTGTCTGGGGGCAGCGAGAGGAGGCATCTGGCTCATGCCCACTTTCGCCTGCTGAGCCTTCTTCCGCCGCCAAGAGGGACGGCGTAAAGATGGCCGTATCGGTAGCATCCAGAAAGTGCTGGGACCAAGGGTCCACCAGCACCGTGCCGGAAGTAACACCAAATGTATTCCAGATGAGGCAGTCAAGGTCCAGGCCCTCCACTTCCGGCTCGGAGGAGTTCAGGCGTCGCCGCCGGCGATCAGGGACAGTTTCTCTTGTGGGAAGCGGCGGGCTGTGAATGCCGCAAAACACATCGGCAGGACAGAAGGCCCCATCATCGGCAGCAGTCTTGCAGAGATGACCGTTGAGGTACAGGAAGCGCCCACCACTGAGATACCCAGCGAAGGCGTCACCACTGTATTCCTCTCGACGTCGTTTCATACCGATACGCGTGGATGCCCGGCTATCCATTGCGCCACAGCAATACACACCGTTGCGAGACCACGATCATAGTACGCCTCACCCCCAACAGTGCGGTAAACGGGGATGGGCCGTCGAACAAGGCAAGGAGATAGAGAGAGCGAGCGAGAGAGAAGGATACAACAGATGACTATGATCCACGAGAAGTGCTACATACAACAAACTTCAAATGGAAGTAAATGTGCCGCCGAGCAACGAAAAAAGATCACTACATAGAGGCCAGTGTATCGACCTCCAGACACCTAGTCTAGCCGTCTCCCGCCTGCCCCCCCTAACCCAACCTGCAGAACCAGCCATACCAACCTGGTCGGCTTGTATGCAGACTAAAGAGCAGCCATTAGCTGGCTACCCACCAGACACTTATTCCCTGCGAGCGGCTCGCAGGGCCAACTTGTTCAAGTGACGGTCTAACGGCACCGCTCTCCCTCCCTCTCTCAATACCCTCTTACGGTACCACGGCTGCACTTTTTGGTGCGCGAGATTCAAAGATCCAGAAGTGAGGCACACTGCTCACCACTTCGGGATACTATACAGACACCATAAGAATATTTATCAGGCGTTCTGCAAGAGCCTCCGCCTCACTCAGCAGATAGAAGTAGCACCAGCAACTATTCTATGGGGAGGAGTACCATCCAGCTATTTGCTCTGCTTGGACACGGTAGAGGTCCTCTGGGTTTTCGTTCCAGTGGAAGTCCTTTGTGCAGAAGTGCAACGTATCGCACGCGGGGTTACGGTGCTGAGCGATGGTACTCTCGTCGTCTGACTGGAATGCAATGCCTGTGACCTTCTACGGCCCTTGGACAGGGCCGTCTGCCCAGACTTTTCTGTTCCAGAGGCGGATTGCTTGGAGATACGACGTTTTTTGACAGGTGAGGTCAGTCCTAGCGCCTCGGGTGTCAGTTTGCTTAGCAGCTCGCTGATATGCTCCCGTGAGATGGATGATGTACGATGGACATCAGCCTTTTTCGACGGGCGAAAGCTTGGCGTGTCCCCGCCGGACGACCCGTTGGCACCGGTTTCATTATCCCGTAGAGCCAGCGGATGGGAAATGAGGGAGAGCTGTCGCGCTCGCTCGGCTTGTCCGAGGCCGGCCGTCGGTGCGAGCGGGGGTGCTGGGTGGCGAGGCAACGTCCTCTGGCGGTACGCCCGAACGCCATCTGCGATGGCAGACTGCAGAGCAGGGAGCGCCTCTTCCAGTCCGTCGGCGTAATAAAAGGACGTGGCGGACGTAATCAACTCCTGGAGAGACAAAGACGGCGCGGTGTCTGATGCCTCCGCTGATGGCAAGTGGTGGGGTGTAGATCGTGTGGCAAAGCGGGACTTGGGTAGGAGGGCAAAGGCAAGGTTCAACAGGGTGCTCCCGCGCCGTCGGGCCTTCAGTGGCTTTGTCTTGATACATGTGAGCAGCCTGCCAAGGGACCCCTCCTCGGCGGGGGAGAGGTCGTCCTTGTCGGCGTCCACCACGACGATGGTGACACTGGGGACATACTTCTCGAGATATGTACCGAGGGCCGCGGAGCATGTGGTAATCGTAGTCGACATAGACATGCTGGACATCGGCGGAGCAGAAAGTACACGGGCGATGGACTGGCCAATAGACTGCCCTAACGTGTAGTCGTTGGTCTTCATGAAGACATGAATCAGCACAGATTGCACAGCGTCCGCCACTGCCCCAACGCCGGAGACATTTGTACTCGTCTTAAAGCCGCTTACCGCTTTCTTGGCGCTTGCTGAACTGCCCCGGCCGGATGCTTTCCTGCCTGGTGAGGCTCGCTGTACAGAGACTTTTGATGTACTCTTGTGCTCTTCCGCCGCTGAGGCTGCTGATGCGCTAGCGCGGGCGTTGACGAAGGGGCGGTGTGGAGGGGAGACGGGCCTCTTCGGTGCTGAGCCTGTTGGGATTACCGACCCGACCCGTTGTCGTAGTATCTGTTCGTGGACCTCTACCAAATGTTTGCGCGCGGAGCTGCCCGACTGCTCCAACTCTTTCCATTGCTCCGAGAGATCCGCCAGAACCATCTCCAGCGCCTGTACCTCCTTTGATACCTGGTGCGACTTTGTGGCTCGCTCCTTTACGCGAATCGCACGCAGGCCTTTGTTATATGCTGGTGAGAACTGGTTCCGTATCGTGTTAGAGTTGGACTTGACCTGTGTCTCTGTCGGGATATCCACCGCTCCTCGTTCCTTCGCAGAGGAGATGCGGTTCCCCTGAAGTGTGCCGGATGCCGTAGGCATGACAAGCACACCCACGTCGGTGTTGTCGAAGATGTCGTTGTCCTGGACATTACAGACAGAGGCATCGTCCAGATACACCCCTATGGCGTTGTCTAGCACGGTGTTGCTCTTCAACTGCGGGGGTTTGGTGATGTCCGGTAAAGACTCGGGTGGGCAAACCACATTCAAGCCCTTCCTGCAGTTGGAGATGGTGTTACCATCAAATGTACCACCGCCCGCGACGACGATACCAGTGTCCGAGCAGTCGTAGATGACGTTCTTTGTACAACGAGGTTCGTAGCCGTGACGCTGGTGCACCGGAATAGAGTTGATTTCTTTATACTGTGCTGGGCACTGTACCACCATGCCAGACGGACACCCATAGACGTCATTCTCTGACACCACCCCACCAAACACAAGCAAGGCACAGTCGGTCGCCATCCAGAGGCGATTGAGTGTAAAAAGTGTGCTGCTGTAGGGAGCGATGACTGCCCCTATAACGGCACTGACAATCCAGTTCTGACTCACCAAACCCCATGCCTCTGGATGGATCTGGACTGCGATACGATGGCCATAGAAGGTGTTATGTTCGACTTTCCCGTTAGACTGGGCATGTAGGACGGCGGCGGGTTCGGGTGCGGCGGAGTTTTGAGAGTGATCCGTGGGAAGGCTGGGAAGAAAAGTGTTTTCGCGCAGCGCGATTATCCCTCCCGCCTTGATGTGCACGGTGCCAAAGAACACATTCCGCTGGAACAGTAAGGGACCGTTGTTCATCGAAATGACATCCCCACGCGAACTGTTACACACGTTATCCACAAAGTGGCAGTCTTCAAAGGTGGTCGTCGGGTGCAGCAGGTTACATGCGTCTGCAGTCCATGAGGGCGAGGATCCGGCGTCACGACTTAGAGCTGTCGCCAGTCTCTGGCCACGTACCAACACACCAGCAACCTGCTGTCGCTGGAAGAGGCAATTGGTGATACGAGCGGGGCTACCGTTAACAAGGAATTCGGTAGACGCCGTCTCTTGCACGGCATCCACGCCGATTTCGTTGTCCTGAAAAAAGCAGTGTTCCACTTGGCCGCCAACTTGCGGACTCAAGAGCAGCGCGACGGGCAGTAAAATGTCACTGCGAACACCTAGCACGTTACGGTTCCCCGGCACCAGCGCCACCTCCTCGTTGTTGTGAGTAAAACGTAGCTTGCCGTTCTCCGGTACGATTCCAGAATAGTCCACCTTCTTCGTGCTCTCAGAAGGCGCCGCTGCGGATGCCTTTCCGCCTTCGCCACCTCCGCTGGCACGGCGGTGATTACGAAAGACGCAGTCCTGCACCAATGGCCTTGTACCCATACCGACAATCTCCAGCCCGGCCCGAATATTCGCCTCGAACCAGTTGCGAAGGAAGTGCGGTGCGGCCCCACCCAAGACCAGTGCCCCGATGTAATTGCTATGGAAGCGGTTCTCCGTCACGCTCACGGAGCACGTCGCCTCCATCCCCGCCAGGCCGGTGATGACAAGGGGCGTGACGCTAGACGAAAACGTGTTCCGCACAATGTCCACGCACGTGTGGGCGCCGCTCACATACACGGAAGCCGTCCCGTACGGCATGTTTGTAAACTCGTTACCGTAAAGCAGCACCGGTGTGGTACCGGCGGCATTATCCAGCAGAACGGACACCCCACGCGTGCCAGAGAACGAGTTGCAGAAGACACGGGACTTAACGGCGTGCAAGCGCCGCAACTCCTCTTCCTCACCATTGAAGGAGGCCCCGTCGCCTGTAGTCACACGAATGTCCACCTGGTTCTGATCAAACTCATTCAAGCTACCGACCGTACAGCTCGCCAGGTGACCCTCAATGAGCACCGCTTCCTCCTTGAGATGCCGGAAGGTGTTGCCCCGCAAACGGGCGTTGTGGCTCCCCAAGAACCCCACCACATGTAGACCTCGTCGACCATCACGAATGGTATTGCTTTCCCACAGAAAGGCTCCCGGGGGCGGGAGCTGGGTAAGGGCGGCGAAGACGGGAATGCGCATCAGCACACACGAAGCGTATTGGGAGCTGCCGGGCGTGGCCAGCGTGTCGAACTGGAGTAGCGTCTTCACTCCATCGTCGGTCACAGCAATGTATCTCGAAGTCACTTCCGCCTGAAAGCCTTCGTTCAAGGAAAGAATGTTTCCCCGAAGAGCGGCGTAGCCCACCTTGTGTGGCACCGCGTGCAAGGTGCAGGGAAGGGGGAGGATGCTTCGCTCCTTCCGCAGCACCACCTGTGCACTGACATCTTCGAATTCCCTGCACACCGCCTCCGTCAGCTTGGCGGCCGTAGGCACGATAGACCCGCAATACACCTCTACAATGTGTACGCAAAGCACACCACAGACCGTGTTTGAAAGGATTTTATTATCCTCCAAGACAATTGTGTAATCGCGCACAGGATCATCTCCCTCCTCCATGAAGGGAATGTCCTGTGGGGCGATTTCTCCCGTAGCGCTTTCAGCGAAGCAGGACAAGCTACCAGGCGCAGACGCGGATGCGCCTGCAGGTGAGGTGGCTGGGTGGGATGTGCGACGCAATCGGTTCACACCGTATAGAGCAATGAGAGATGGCGCCTGTGTATTGGCACTAGCACGAAGCTGGTGAGACAACTCGACGCAAGCACCGTAACCGTTATATCTGAGTGTGTTCGCCTTCACGAGGGACGGGTGCATGCAATATTGAGTGTGCATGTCCGCCGGGTTCACGCTCTGCTTCGCAGCGCCACCAGTGTAGCTAGAGGGCACGCTGCTAGGGGATACCATGCCACTGGCAGCAAACGTATCGCTTGCGCTCGCCGCTAGCAGAGCCGCAACAACGCCTGACATGAATAATGGCTGGGAGGAAAAGAGTACCCCCGGGTCCGGGTTGGCGAGTGGAGGGGGCACCGCAGTTTGTAGGAAAGTAATTCCTGCTAAGGGAGGGCTGGGGTCGATCTTGAAGTGTTTAAGTGCAGCGCAGTTGCGTACGACTCCTCTTGAGTGCAGCACCCCTACGTGCGTGTGACGCTCAATGGTGTTGCCTTGCAGTGTAGTCATGCTGCCCTTCTCTATCCAGACCCCTACGCCGCCATCCGCGACACACATATGGATATAGCCCGGGATAGCCACACCCCCCATGTGGAAGGTGGAGCCGGTATCGCTCAGCAAAGAAGAAGGCACCGTTCTCGACGCGAGTGACATACCGGCGGAGGAAGCTGAAACAAGCTCGCAAAGTAAACGCAATGCGCCCGACACGCAGTAGTGCTGTGCCTCCAGAAGCCGGGTGATTTGCTCGTAGGCACGTACTCCAGCAGCAGTGGGCGCGGTTGACTTGCCATCGACAGAGACCGTCGTTGAGGTATCGCCATCAACAGTGGGGGCGCCGATGGGCCCCTCTGCGAAGTGGTTTGCGAAGATGCACGTTGTGAAGTTGCGCGGTTGATACGGGGCCGAGGTCGGACGATTGAAGCAGTTATTATCCGCTACAAGGCCGTCACCAACGAATCCCTTGGCCCCCTTCGCTGTGTAAATGCCAGCAATCCCGTTTTCAGTAATCGTACATCCGTGAGCCATTGCGGCGGAGTTAAAGCGCAGTAGCAGCCCAAAGAAGACATTCTTCGTTATTTTGTTGCGTAGGAGGAATGGATGGCAGCCATAGCCAACCGTCACCCCGACGCTACACTCCGTGATGGTGTTCTCCACAAAGCTGATTTGCTTCGCCATTCGCTGCTGCAGGTGGTCTTCCGAGCCAAACACAGTGGACATACCGAGACGGGACTCGTAGCCTCCATAGGCATTTTTGATCTTCTTTGGCCACGCTGCCTTCCGTTCTGCGTGGATGTTGTCGAGGGCGTCAAAGTCCCAGTGCTCAAAGCGTTCCTGATAGACGCCAAACAGCCGATTCCTGCGGATGACGTTTCGACAAAATGAGGGGCAGAGTCGCTGGTCGCGTGCAGACGCACTGCTGCCGCCCACCACGTGGTACAGCGTAGGAACAAAGTGCTCCATCCCTCCCTGTAAACTCGTGCGTTGCTGCTCCCGTGTAGCTCTCAGAGGGCACCCGTTGATGACACTGAGCACCAACACCCCGTGGTCCTCGTGTTCTTCAATGACGTTGTCCTCAAAAATAGGAGCTGAGGTGACCATGTTCGCACGAACTACCTCGTCGTAAGAGACGTGAGAGGGTGCCGTGGGCCCAGAGAAGACAATCACACCCGTCGTACAGTGCCTTATCTGCGTCTCCCGCACAAGGCCCTTACCGCCTGCATCCACCAGAATTCCGCAAAGCCCACACTTCTCGATCACATTCCCCTCCGTCAGGGTGGGGCTGGCCTGATCGCTAATGTACACCCCCACGTGCTGACAGTCATGAATACGGTTGCCGTAGAAGCTGCCCAAGCCGCCGCTATCCGCAAAGATGCCATCCCCGCACTGATAAATGTTGTTCTTCTCTATGCGATACAAATTGGCCTTGTTGCCAATGTACAAGCCGTACGGTGCGTTGTGGAGGGCATTGTCGGAGATAGTAATGGAGTTATCGCGATGGTCCACAATAAAGACGTTCGCCTCCGCGTGGGAGTGAATGCGGTTGCCTTGAATGGAGGCGGACCCTCCCCCATTGTACACCACAGAAATGCCACTGCGTGGGTCAGCGCTGGTGTTCAACAGGCGGTGTGCTCGGGCGGTAGCATATTGGACATCCACGCGCACCCCATAAGCCGCGTTTTCGTAGATGTCGTTGTCCTTCACGATTCCGTGTGCCTCCGCATCGATAAGAACCCCCGCGTTTTCGTTGTGAACAATCCTGTTGTTGTGGACCACACATTGGCCGCGGACCTCGGACACCGTATGGGTCCGGTCAAAGGTCACCGTTGAAGACTTTCGACGGTTCCGGGCGGTGCCCTTGCCGATGGCGAGGGGAGAGGTTTGAAGTCGGCCTGGGACAGATACGCTGGGTGACAAACCTAAGCTATCAGTTGAAGGCAGCGGCAACACGTACGTGGTGTTGAGCAGCACTTCTGCGGGTGAACAGGCGGAGCCCAGTTGCACTCCGACATCACACTCACGGATCTCATTGGTCCCGAACACACCACTCCCTCCAATCCCTATCAGTACGCCGCTAAGTTGGCAGCGAGCGACCGTGTTGCTTTGGAAGTCAGGACTGCCGTCTAACTGGGTGAGAATGCCATTGCCGTAGCACCCGTGAATGACGTTCTGTCGAAAGAGACCCTTGCCGTGGTTGGTCACCAGTACACCGACCGCCTCCCGGTCAATGCGATTTTGCTTCATTGTGGGATTCGCCCCATCGATGACGAATACACCGCACTGGTTGTTGCCGTAAATGGCATTGTTGATGAATGTGCCCCGACCGGCTCGTGAGCACAGTACGCCACACCCGGATGTAGAGGAAAAGATAGCATTGCTGCGGAAGTGGGGGTGGCTGTATGGATCGGCAACGATCACGTTGGCAATGGTGTTTTCGAAGATCTGGTTGTGCTCGAAGAAGCCGCGTCCCTCCTGCGCCACCACTACGCCACCAACACCCGCCCGCTGCAGCATATTCGCACGGAAGACAGGACTCGAACCTTCTTTGAGAAGGACGTTCGCTCCCGTACTGTCCTGAATGCGATTGCTGACAAACGTACCCAACCCATTATTGCGTCCAATCACCCCGTTGCTGAGACTGCGGAGAATGACATTCTCTACCACATACGGATCTGAGTCCAGTTCCACGACGATACCGTCACCGTTCATGTCCAATTCGTTCCACCGTAGATCCCCCCCACTACATGAGGCAAAGTGCACGCCTATATGGGGGCCTCCCGTGATGTGGTTGTGTGCGATGTACACCTTGGAGGAGGCGATACACGCGATCTGGGCCATCAAATTGCCGGCGAAGTGATTAAAGAGAATCACCGGCTGTCCTTCACCCTCCACATGTACGCCGCCCTTCCGGTTCTGCTGAATAGCGTTGGCACAGAGCAGGACCTCACTCCCTTCCTCGATCCGGACCCCAGCCTTGCTGTTGCCACTGATGACGTTCCCAAGCACCAGACCGTGACTAAGACGTGTCATCGCGAGTCCGTCCATTTGGCCGCTGACAATCTCGTTCCCGATGATGAGAGGGTTGGCATGATTGCCCATGAGGATGCCTGCCCCACGAGAGCGCACAAAGCGGCAGCCTGTAATGAGCGGATGCGCCGCACCATCGACGATGATAGCGTATGAACCGCAGTCCTCTAGGATGCAGTCGTCGACAAGCCCGTGGGCGTACCGGCCGAACCGAATCGCGCACAGGGCGCAATTCACAAACTTGGTGTTGACGATATCAACCCCTTGATTGCCACGGAGTTGCAGCATCTTTGACGCTGCCGCCTCGCTTTCGTCCGGCTTCAGTTGTACGCCCAGTGTTTCTTCGAGGAGACGGGCAAATGGATTCAGTACCGCCCCCCTAGCGGTGGTCAGCGACATCGTCTCGGACGTTACACCGAAATGGGCCTGCAGGCATGTAGGATACGCTTGCAGCGTCAGGGAAGCGATTTCCTTTAGTAAGTACTTCAGCTCCGGCAAGCTTATCGTCTCACCGTGTAGAATCAATGAGTGGTCTGCGTCCTGCGCGACAGGCGGTTTACGGCTTGCCGCCTTCGCCCATGACAGCCACGAAAAGGTATGCTTGGAGCTGCAGATTTCATTCGACAACGGGACCTCCGAGTACTCCCGCATCGTCCACGTCCGAAAAGTGGCTGCATGGCACTGCACATCAACCCCAATGCAGCACCGATCTAGCACGTTGTCACCGGTGATGCGGAGGCATCCTTTCACACCAGCAAGAGAGTAGCCTTCCTCCACAAGGGCGAATATCCCACAGCGACGCTGACAACGGATCATGTTGCCCTTCAGTTGTGCCGCACCGGAGTTTTCAAAAAAAAAGCCAACCTCCCCCTCGAGCAGTTCGTTCATGCAGAACGTAGGTGCAGCCCCATGGGAGATGACCACGCAGCACGGCATCCCTAGGGAATGAAGAAGCGCACCATCACTTGCGAATCCATCCGTATCCGCATCGGCAGCAGCGCTGGTGATGTACAATTGGCAATCTTTCACTTCCACTTGGCTGCATGGTATCTTGTGAGCAGCGGAATCGTGTCCCATCGGGCTCGTGCTGCCTGATAACATCATCACGTTCCCACCGACGTTGGCACAGTTGTACATGGAGCACTCCATTAGCTGAAGCGCACCACGTGTGTCTATGGCAGCACAGGCATGGCTGTGGGTGTGAATGGTGGTGCCGTGCACCCTACCACCCCCGTTTCCCTGCACAATAAGACCGTACCCATTCCCGCTGTTGGAAATCGTGCTGCGCTCCATGTGCACGACCGCGGTACCACCCACCAGGACAGTGCTGATAAGGCAACGGAAGATCACCGGCTTTCCTGCCATAGCGACGACACCAGCCTCGAGTTTTGATTTACCCTTGCAGATAAGTGTGAGACCTTCAAGATATACCTCCACATTTGCAGTGATGGTAATGGGAGAGTGCCGTGAGATCAGGATGGGCTCCTCGCCCTCCGAGGCCACGATCTCAATGGGGGCTTGTATCGATACATTCTCCGTGTACTCGCCCCCAACTAGCTCGATGCGCTCATACGGCTTCGCCACATTTAGCGCAGACCCAAGCGATCTACCTCCGGGGTGCTTGCTGTGCACGTTAACGATGATGGTGCGTACCTTCTTTTTCTGCCACTCACTATAGCGCTCATCGACCAGGAATCCACTCTCTTCGTACATCTTGTGGAAACTGTCCAGTCCTCCCGCCCCCCTCCCCTGTTGGACTGTAGCCGCGGACTCACAGTAAGTCAGCAGCTGGCACGTTAGCAGATATATGTATGCCGTAGAAAGGTTATGGGAAGTGGAAAAAGTGGGAGGAGGAAGAGCGCAACAGTGCCAGGCCAAAGGATCAAAGAGGAGAAAGGGTGAGGAACACTTGCAGAGCAACTTCATGAGGTAGTACACCGCCGGCCGTCGTCCCAACCTCACGGAGAGGGGCAGTGACTGGTATGCAAGGGATGCATGATATCTCATGTTTCTGCTTTTCATTCAGAACATATTCCACCCTCCCATGTACACAATAATAAGTTCGCATTTCACGTGACCGAGGTAAGTGGTATACCCTCATGCGACTACAGACGCTCTTCCTTCACTAACAACACACCCGAAATAGGTATAAAGAGACTTTCCTCCACCACACGAACGCACCAGGGTGGGTTGGTGAATAAAAAGTGGGTAACTAGGCAGTGGGCCCCAGCTGTTTAGCAAGTTCGCCGCTGATTTGTATCTCCTGCAGCTCACTGCAGCCACCAACAAACTTTCCGTTGATAAATATAGCAGGCACCGTTTCATGGTGATAAGTATCCATGATTTGCTTGTGCAGTTCATCTCCGTTCGGCATTGCTTTCAGATCATACTCCTTGAAATCCTTCACAAGGGGCTTAAGTATCTCCTTGGCACGAACACAGTACGGGCAGGAGACCCAGACGAACATCACCACCTGGTTCATCTTGATGAGCTGTGCGACGGACATGTTGGGTTAAGGAAAGACGGGACACGCGGAGTAGTATTTCTATGAGCGCACGAAATCATACGTAACAGAAAGACGAGAAATGAGACGAGCAACACGGTTATTGGGAGAGCACAAAGGGAATACCCCACGGGGGCCCACATCTAGCCGATCAGCACCACAACTAATAGCGAAGGATAAGAGGAGGAAGTCAGGGGGTACAACCACGCATGTGTAACTGTGTTACCATTACACACCATCATCTCAGGTTACGGTTCCAGATCTTACCACAAGACATGTTGCTTCAGGGCAGTCAACACAGCTGTTTCCCCTCTTCCATCCACGATGTCATCCTCACCTGCATGCTGTCTGATGTACATGCTCACCAAGGCGGCCTTCACTGTCGACACAACGAGCTCTGGGTTCTGCTTCAGGTACAGCACCCCCGCGAAAGAAGGAGCGACCCCCAGCGTGCCATATGGGCCTTTCGGTGTCGAGGTGCTGGCAAATTGAGATCCCAATAAAGTGGGTC
>JAIZPF010000053.1:67245-110159 GCA_020509355.1 Blechomonas ayalai | reverse complement strand
GTTCCTTCCTAGAAGGAGAGCAGGGAAGGAGCTGGGTGTGTGTGTGAGTAGGGTAGGGGGGGGGATGAGGAGAATGATACGTTTTTTTCTGTGGTAGCCCCTCGCGGGTGTTGCATCGTTGGCTCTCTTTCTTCCCTTCTTGCGAGCAACATTATTCTGGTAATTACGGTGGCGCTCGTTGGGTCTGACCCTGATAGTCTTAGCGTTGCGAAACAGACGCACGCCTCCTTTCGTGTCGCTTGTCCGGAAGCGCACGTGGGAGGGATTCTTTTTCAAGAGCTCCCGAGGGACGGGGGACTGCACAGCAAATACGTAGCTCTTCACTCACTCTTGTAGCGCAGGCAGCCATGGCCACGCCGGACGGAACGAATATCTACGATATACAGGGCACCGTACTGTATCGCGTTGTTCGCCAGCGAGATCATGATCAGGAGGTGATGGGGGCAACCCCAGCAGGTGGAGTTAGCGACGCGGCCCATAACTTGCCACAAGGCACCCATACTTCTCGAGGCCCCGGCATGATGAGCAGCGGGGCTCCTACCAATTCAACCGGGTTCCCCACTGGTACTCTCTTCCCGGCTTCGCACAAGAAGCCTTCTCGTCTAGTCCCATTAGGTGCTACAGCATCTGGCAAGCATTTACCAGCCACAGGATGTCACGTGGCTGCCGCTGGAGGTACCACAGCGTCCTTCGATGCCACTACTGGCAGAGGTGAGCATAACCTCCCAGGGAGCCTCACAGCGGTGCAGGCACTGTCGCGATTGATACCCCCAACTCCGCTGTACCCCCCAACTGAGAGCACCAGCACCGTCGCACCCGGTACTCATGGAGAGGTTGGTGAGGGAGCGGCTGCTGTCACCCATGACGGCACGATCCGTGGCCAGACAGCGATCAGTAGGCGGGCCCCTCACGACTCAGGCCTGGAGAAGCATTCAAGTCGTCCCATCGCTGGCGAGGATGCATCTACCCTTGCGGGGAATGGAGGCATTGCAGGTGGGTGTACTGGCGTTATTCCTCACGGCGATAGCAAGCTCGACGACGAGCAAAACCCATGGATAAAGGTTGCCGCGCTGGACCACATCTCTCGCTTGGATGCCGTTCTGCTGCAGCAACATCTTGAAAGGCGCTGCGAGCAGGAGATGGCACGGCAGCGTGGCGTCTTATGCCCCACCCGTGAGGGCATTTTTGAAGATGGCTTGCGAGAGGTCATGCGCCAGGTCACCGTGACCTGTCCGGAGCGGGGGCTCCTCCTGGATGATCTGTGCAAGGGGATGATGCAAGCGACGGAAACATATGACGCCCTCTTTGACAGCGCCTGCCAGTATGCCGTGCGCAAGAGTATTGAGCGAGACCTCCGCGGTTATCTTTTCGGTGAAAAACGGGAGCTCGAAAGCGAAGTGCGGCGTTTGGAGAACCGCGTGAGCGAGCTGCGTGCGAAGTATGAGGGCATGTTGAAGCGCTTCGAAGAGCAAAAGAGCGCTGGACAGAAGTTACACGAGGAGGAGGTGGCGTACCTGAAGAAGGCCAACCAGCAATTTGCGGTGGAGATCAAACGCATCACTGCACTTGAAAAGCCGGCTGGTACTAGCTAGTAAGAAGTGGAAGGGTTTGCAGTTGCAGAAGCAGGTTTTTCTTTCTTCCGTGTGCGTTTAGCCTGCACGTGCTACGCTCTTCGCCTCCAAAGTGGGTTTCCGACAGACGACAGAAGGCAATGTTCCCCTCATGCAACATCCGGGCGAGGGTCAGCCTTTGGGGCCGCGCCAGCCCTCCTGCATTCCACTGCGCGCCACGAAGAATGGGTCCAGGGCTCTGTTCGATATCCCCGTTCAGGAGCAAGGGAAGTCGCTGCGTAGCAGGGGTGTAACACGTTTGCACGTGCAGGAGAGCTGTCTTTGATCTACGTTTCCCCCAGAGTGCCGATGGATGGGTTTGCTCTTTCTCTGGTAGCCGCCAGCCCCAGTCCGTTAGGACCGGGTGTAGTGCTGGCGCTTGGCTTCCCCTGCAACGGAGTACTGGACCCTGGCACCGTGGGTGAGGTGACCGGCATCACCAGGGGCTGAATCAGGTGCGTCTGTATGCAGTCAACCCTTTCCGCTTACCTGCTCCCCCCTACCACGTTGCCATCCCTTTGAGTGTCGTGTGTAGAGACATTTGTGATGTAAAGTACAAGAGCAGTGCATACCATCGATAATAGAAAGCAGACTGCATGGAGACAGGAGGGTGTGCTTTTCGCTTCCTGGGAACTGCTTCTCAACTGTTCTGACGGTGCCGGAGTAGCGATGCGTGTTGATGATGGAGGGAAACCCAACCAGTATGCACGTATCTGACCGTATGGTAGCCTCCCAACCGCCGGGCTCTGCCACTACAGAAAGCCGTCCCTGCAAGGTCCTGGCCATGTGCTCTCACTGATGCGTGTCTGTCTTCTTTTTTTTTGTTGTTGTTATTGGAAGGATTACTTGTAGTGTCGCACTTACTCTCGTTATCAGGGTGTCTCCCAGGGAAGGCCCTTGGGTAAAGTACCTCCCTTTATACAAGTATCCACGCACCTACATATATTGCGCCGCCTGCCGGGCCGCCCTTCTGTCTGTTGCGTCGTGATTGTACGCCTTGTGAAGCTCCCACGCTGGTACGCGACATCAAAGAAAAAAAGGGGGGAGGGCACCCGTCTCTGGAGCTGCCGTTGTTTTGCGCTAGGGTTCTCGTGAGAAGCAGAAATTTGCCCCACTTTTCGTCCCCCTCCCTCCCCCGCCATCTTAGGAGCGTTCCTCGCTCATTGACATTAGACGACAGTTGCGCGTGACTGCGGACCACCACAAATGACCAATGCTGTCGCTGTACTCACAGTGCAGCAGCCTGTGGGCCACCGTACTGAGCGAGTTGCCCAGGCCGGTGACCGCTGCCGGTCGGCAAGCGTTATTTTGGGCAGCTCCACGAACGTACAGCCTAACGAGACCCTTGAACGCTTCATGCCGTACAATAGCGGCGATGATGGGCAAGCGTTGGCGTATCCTCCTCCTAGGGTCATAAAGGAACTGATGAGTGCAGAGGATATGTTCAAGCGTAGCTCCACCTTCCGCCGTTCGTCCCATTTGTCAGGTGTCTCGGCCGGTGGGTTTCGTGGGTCGATGAGCACTGCTGGACGCTCTTCACTGCGGTCAGAAGCGAGCCAAATGATGAGCAGTCACGACCGGACGGGGAGGGGAAGTCGCTCCAGTGCGGCACTAGACGACTCCCGTGGTAGCTATCTGTCTGCTCGCCCACCGCGGCCGGCGAGTAGCCGCATACCTGGTGTAGACCAAAAGGGCAATAATGTGTTACTACGTGTAAGAAGTGCTAACTGCGCTTCCACAAGGAAGCCAACTAACTCATACCGGCCTGTGACGACTGCAGGTGTTGTCATGCACAATAAGCTTTTCAATGCGCGACAGCGTTCGCCCAGCTTGCCAAGTGCCGATATGCCGCACAGCATGGCACTGACGGTGAAGATAAGTGGGGCGACCGTTCTCGTCTCAGAGGAGAGGGTGAAAAGCGGTCGTGCCACACCGCACCGTTCGTCTGCGGCTTCGTCTTCTACACCCCTTTCCCGTGCACGCACCCCTGATGTCCCCTCACGCGCAACCGGTGATTGCCTACATCCACAGACGGGCCGGGAAATGACTATGGTTGTCCCTGTGGCACATTCTGGTCCCTTCCAAGCCGGTTGCCAGCCACATTTCGCATCTTGGGAGGGAGAGGACCCTTTCTCAACCAGTGCTGGCCGGTCTTGCGTGGCCGCCGCAGACAAGGTACTCTTCTCTTCTGCGCTGGATGTCGATGGTGGCGAATACAGCGAAGTACCCAACGATTGGATACGATTTGATGGGTCGGGAGAGTGTGAGTGGCCACTACAGCGCATTCAGTACTGGATTGGTATGGCCCTCCATCTGGCCGAGCAGCGCGAGTTCTTCAGTGCCTACGTGGCACTCATGAGAGTTCAGCGTGTACTAGACTCACCCCCCGCTGGCGCTAACCTAACACCAGACCAGCGTGAGTTTTATGTGCAAGTGGTTGGCATGCGAATCATTGAAGTTACCCAGATGTGGATGCTGTGGAGCGTCGGCGAGAAGGTGGATGTAAAAAATGAAGATCTTCTCAACCACGCCCTTCATCATTTACTGACCGCAGCGTCGCTACGGTTGCCTCATTCTGACTGTGCACTTCCCACAGCTCAGAAGGTGAGGAGGTTGGAGCGGCTGCCGAATGACGAGGAGCGGCTCGTGGAAGAAAGGTCCAGCAATCTTCCAGAGGCGGCTGATGACGTGACATGGAGTTCTGACGAAGAGCGAGTGCTCACCCCATACGTGTTCCTTTCGCCATGTGTGTCTGCGGACTTTGCTCAACTGGTGGGCGAGTGGTGCAACCGGGATCACCGTTGTAGTGGCACGCCATCGCAGGGTTCTGCCTCAGCGGTCACAAATCCTGCTCCAATGTTCCCTTCATTGTCTTGGCGTGGTGATACCACCGATGACAATGCGCCTCCAGTGACGGCGACCACCTTACATCCGCGTCGTCGACCGTTACGTGCGTCTCCTCGACAGCATGTCATGATCGACAAGATACCAAGCGGGAACACTTCTCTTGCAGGCGATATTTCTTCTCGATGGGATGATCTCGAGCTGGGCCCGTCTCGTTTCAGTCCGTTCGAGGAAAGGGGTTCACCGGTAAGCGAATCCAGCATCCGGAGTCATCATCCTTACAAACGGTACGGCACCAAGGCAGGAAGCACGGACCAGCTTGGCGACGATCTTCCTAGTGGCTTTGGCGTGGAACAAGGTGACCATCCACCAACGGTCCAGACACTTCGGTACACTAATTCTCCCATCACTTCTGAGAGAAAGTCAAACTTGGTGAAGAATTCCTGCACAGATTCACCCCATTCCTCGCTGACGTCAAGACGCCAATCTCGTCCACGTTCCTCGTCCATATGTCCCCATCGCGTTCTCTTTGAGTCATCTTGTGGATCTTCACGCGATTCAGTGCACCCGATAGGCGACAGTGTTTCGCAAACGGGTGCCCCTACGTGTCCCGCTTTGGGTCACGATACCGTGGAGCAAGCGGAAGCGGTGAAACAGAGATCTACTCCCCTGCAGTCTCTTGGCGTCCTCCCCCCAGCGGGGTTGGCTGCATCTGATTTGACGGAAAGCATTTCTTCCCGCAAAGAGTTGTTACAGCAGAAAGATGGAAAGGCCACCGAGAAATTAGCGGCGTATGAAGATGACAAAGTCAACTGTCCTCCTCGTTTGACCGGCTGTGACGGTGCCACGAACCCTGTGGGAAACGCAGGGGGCGAAGGGATGACAGGGAATGAGGCTGCTATTCAGTGCCCCAGTGCCATTTCTGTAGGGGTAAGGAAGGGTTCTGTCAAAACTCGGCCCAGTGAAGTGGAGCACGACGCGAGTACTGCCGTGTGCCTGTGCGGCAATGGTAAGTATACGGACGGACGCAGCGCATCGTCCGACGATGATTGGTGTGCAGCTCATCACTCACACGGTACTGAATGGCATGCCAACGGGGCATCCAGCAGGAGTGGTGTGAAGGACGACCTCCATTCTTTGCCACTAACGTACGAGGAGCTCTGTGCTACTCCACTCCAAGTGTACTTTGCTGGAGCGCACGATTTCACCACTGCACGGCTGATCTTCAGCTTCCTATCGCAGATGATGCTCACAGAGCACACACTTCAGTGTACAGATGAGGTCCCTATCCTGCGCAAGTGCCGGGAGAAAATCTGTGAAGCGGATGAATTGGAGGCGTTGGGGGCCCTTTTGCAGTACCGTCATGCAGCCTGGGCGATGGGACAGGGCACGAATGATGGTCACTGTACCAATGTGGCACGCAATCTCTCCAGGTCGTCAATTGGCATTCGCACCTTGGAGAGTTCTACACCAGCAGACCTGCTTGCGGAACTGGGCGAGGTGTACTACGTATGGTTGAGTGGATATCTCTCGGAGAGCCGCGCTGATGAAGACACAAGAAACAGCTGTACCGCCCCTGGGGCCACGGCGGTGGAGAAAGAGCCGACTTTGGCACCTACACCGAGACCAGACGACTCTCATGCAGCTGCTGCGAGCAACATATCAGCGCCACCTCGCCAGTTTACCGCTGATCAAAACCCATCTGTGGTGGGCATCCCCGTACCTCATCGGCAGGCATACTCCTCTACGGGCGTTATCAGTGAACCGGGCTCAACCGCTGTGCGACATACCTCGATGAACTCCTCGTTGACAGCCGCTCACTGCATATCTGGCCATTCACAGGAAGCGGCGAAGAGCGCCATGTCCAGCAAGTCCTTTGGCCGTTCCACTGTGGGTACCAATACCCAGGAATCGATCCCAAAGCAAGAGGACTGCGTAGGCGATGCCGCCAGGGATGCTCACATCCCATGTGCTACGTGTTGTTCGGTTTCTTCGAAGTCAACAAACGTCCTAACACCTTTCTTAGGGGAAAAAATCCATCAAACCCTACCGTCGCACTGGACTCCACCCACCTTGCAGCAGCCCAACCTTGAGAAACAAGGGCCGCATGAGGTGGAACTGGACGTCGTCTCGTCTGTGGGTCATGACACGCAAGGTGGCGATTTTACTCATTACTATCAGTTCATGGTCCCGACATCCCACCAATTTGTCGATATTGCAACCTCTGAACCAACCATTTTACGGCCAGCACTACCACCAAGCCATTCCCCCCTTCGGCCCTGCAAGCCTGTTGGCACAAAGTCACCCCGCGTATCAACTGGCACTCAGAGGCCTGAGAGACGATGGCGCAGTCCATCTGAACTGTATCGTGTACAAGACTACAGGAACTCAAATGGCAAAATGCTGCTGACTCCCAAGGAGTGGCTCAGGAAGGGAAGGTCGACGTCTCCGGGTACAGTCACTCTGTCGGCTGCGGAGGATTGTGTGCCGGCTGACAAAAGCTCCGCTGCTGAGGTTCTCAGTCATTCAGAGAGGCACCAACCACCCCTTCACCCAGCTGTACCTCTGTGCGGTTTGCCACGAGCTACCTCTACAGTTTCAAGTGGAGCGGAGCAGCGGCACCGCCTTTACTTGTCAGGGTATTACTATCAGTTTAGCCGCGCTACAAGTGGAACTCCCCTGCACCCTAGCCCGCGTCCTTCAACTGGTGAGGTCAGCCATTCCACCGTGGATTTGAACTCTACAGCACGTATCTCTGTTGTCAGTGTGCCGCCCGATACTGTAGCGGCTTCCCGGCCTTATAATGAGTACGAGCCAACCATTCGTGCTCGAAGGTCGACGGAACTGTGAACAGCCGGGATGGAAGCCAGTAGTGGCCTTGAGGGGTGACGCGCGTCGCATGCTCACCACTAGCGCAAACTGCCTCCCTCCCTCTTGAAGAAGGACTTACCCCCTCCCCATCGCTGCGTTCCTTTGTTGCTTCCTCTGTGGTAGAGAAGTGTGAATGGATCGCTTTTTTCTTTAGCCTTTTGTGGCAAATGCACTTGGACCTTTTGTTGTCGATGTACAGTAGAATGTATATGAAAACCTTCGTGTGTGTTTGCTACGCTTGCCACTGGTATCTTCACCTATGGGGGTCTGCTCCTGTGAGACTGCCATCACCCGGACGAAAGGGTCTAACTGACTGGCTATTCCAGGAGATGGAAATGGAAACTGCATCTCGGGTGTGGCATCAGTCTGATCCAATATTCTCCAGCTGATCTTAGCTGTTTGTATTTATGTACGTGACTTCTTGGTTACTGCAAGCAAGTGCGAAGGGCCACTGTTTTAGTACTGAAGCCAGGGGCACATCATCATCTTTGTGACACTTGGGAACGGTTGGTATTTTACGTGAAGCGTGTTGTTTGTCAGGCTGTGTACGGTGCCGCCGTACTGTTTGATATCTTTGAAATGTACAAGAAAATATGGATTTGGGTACGACCTGTACCGTAATGGTGTTCTCCGCAACTTGTGGCGTATCTGCTTTGGGATGCAACGAAAGAGTATATCGTGTATCTCCCCCTCCCCGCCCCCTCCGCATGCGTGTCATTGTATGTAAGGCCAGCGCCTTCCTGCGAGGAGCAACAAGAGGTGTGCCTCATGCCATTGCAGAAGGAGTGCGGTACTAGCGGATATTATTTTACCCACAAAACGTATGGCTTGCGAATTGTTGCTGTACCTCCTTCCTCAAGGAGCTGAAACGCAACGATAAACCTGTGTACGTGTAAGGGGGTGGCCCAACGGGTGCCCCCCCCCCCGAGTTGAGGGCGTAGGTGGCCGACAAGGCAATACGGCGCTGCCATGACGTTATGCCACTACGCGCACACCCTTTTCCTCCCTTCTGTTTCTCCCATACTGATACATAGGCTGCGTATAGCGCCCCCATAGCAGATGCAACACGGCGCTAATTCTCTTCGACGACGCTGCTGTAGTTCGCCCCCTATACGCTGGTGGAGGGCCACGGGGCAAGGCCTTACAGCCCGAAGACCAGCAGTTCTTCCTGGTGGTTTTCACCAGTATCATTGTGGCACTGAGCCTACTGGTAGCGTCTCCTCGTACACCCCTATTCGTCACTTCTCGTCGGAGCAGCAATCAGAGGTTGCTACGTCTACTGCTGACGCCTCTGCAGCGAGCATTCCGATCACTTACAGTCCCGGATCCGTACCAGCCGGTGAGGGCGGGCTGGCGATTCCTAGCACGTCCCTCAGCCGTCACTGTGATGGCATCTCTGAATCGCTGTCGAAGGTGGAGGAGCTTGTAATGCAGAGAAGGGCTCAGGCGGCTTTGGGCCCTGGTGCGGATATTTTCACCGACGAGGGCATGGAGGATATGATTGAGGAGATACGGGAATGTACGGCGGACCAGTTCGTTACACTTGCCGAAGACCTGAAGAGCTCTCAGGTGATTCACAAGGCAGGCATGCATGAACTGCGCCGAACACTGTACTACACGACATCTTTGAGGGAACGGGGATGGGTGGAGGAGGCGCCGTATATCGCCATTATGCGTCAGTTGACGGTGGAGCTACTGCGCCGGGACAATGAAGGTGTGCTGGCGCCAGATGATGTCTTGTATGTCACGACCCACACCGTGGCGGCAAATTTCTACAACCGCCATTTCTGGGAACGCATGGAGAAGTCGCTGGGGAAGTTGAGCAATTTTGATCACGTAGATCTCCCAACCATCAAGGCGCTGACGACCAAGCTATTTAAGACGCGCCGTGGCTGCCCAAAGGAAACGTTGGATGTCAGGAGGAAGGTGCTGACCGCGCTCTCTCGCCGTGTGAGTGTCATGGCCAATGACTTTGATCTCCCGTCGTTACTGGGCATTCTGCAGTGTTACTCCGTGCATGACATGACACCGTTTTCCCTGGAACCACTGGCGATCCGTGCAGCTAACCATGTGAATGAGTTCACGCCACACGAGTGTGCCACACTCTCCCACGTGCTGCGGAAGTGGCGGCTCATGCGGCTGGAGGTGTGCGAGCGCGTAGTGGAACGCATTTGCACATCTGACCAGCTGAATCAACACATGGCCAACTCTGCCCTGATTGCCATCTCTGTATCCTACCACAAGGT
Source organism: Blechomonas ayalai (assembly GCA_020509355.1). Classification (NCBI taxonomy): domain Eukaryota; phylum Euglenozoa; class Kinetoplastea; order Trypanosomatida; family Trypanosomatidae; genus Blechomonas; species Blechomonas ayalai. The sequence continues at coordinate 100,588 of JAIZPF010000053.1, read as the reverse complement.
GAGCGACGGCGGACGTAACGCGCTCAACGCGGAGCCGACGCGCCAGAAGTTGCGTGCCATGGGCGAGCAGGTGGGCTCCAGGTTGGATGAGGTCGAGTTCCCGGCGCTTCCCGTCATCCTCAGCGTCCTGGATATTATCGTAACTCTTAAAATTTACGTTCCGAAGAAGTCTTTGCTGCCTATTTTCACCCAGGCGAATGATATGATAGCGATGGTGATCGAACAGCAGGGCAACATGATCAATCCCAAGACTGGCAAGCAGATCCGCCCTGTCACGGCGGAGGAGGGAAGGCAGTTGCAGGCGTTATTGCAGCACTATGGACCTGACCTGTGCCCTGATCTGGCGGGGCGGTTGAAAAAAGTTCTGCGGGAAGGGCTGCTACCAGATGAGGCGTCATTATAGGAGCATGGGGTCCTGTATTGGCGGCAGAAACACAGCTGATCTGCATCTTTCCCGCGCATTGTTCGTGTCTGGTCGGGCGGTTTATGCATCCACGTGCTCTCTTATTAAATATGGGCCGGAGTCGTCGCGCAAGCCTCGGCTACATTCTGTGGCGTGTGCATCACCGGTGTTGCGTGTATGACACCGATGCATGAGGGAGGGGAGGCCTATCAAGGGAAACGAGAGGGACTTCTCCAATTGCATGTTCTACCGCCTTTGCCGTTTCTGGATGGCACTTTGTATCGGCCTCCACCGAAAGGTTTGATATTGCGGTATTGTAGGATTTTCCTCACTGAAGAAATCATCGGCCCTCACGAGCGCATAGCACGTGCTTATAGCCGGGCATTGTACGACGTCGTAGGAGGGTGGTCTTCTGTGCATTCTGTAGCGGGTACTCGTGATGGACGTCATGCGCTTCCTTTTATTTCCTCTGTTGGGGTTTTTATCTCCCTCATTGCGCATGACGATGCTAACGCGTTGCGGGTGCGCGTGAGGCGTTATCGGCTCGCTAGGAATGTGGGCAACCGGGTCTATCTCGGTACTTGTACGCCATCCCAGTCAACAGCGATGGGTCATCGCAGTATTGCTCTCTTGTTTGCCTGTGACGGGCTTCAGTTGCTCTTTGCGAAGGTTGGGACGAGTACGATATGGGGCATTGATTAGTGCCGCGAACACCAGGCCATACGCAACTTTCCCCCCCGCCGCCTGCCCAATTTTACAAGCAGCAGGCACGGATGGCCCAGCTGGCTTATGGGGTGCCTCTCAGTCAACAGAATGGGAGGGGGATGCTGATGGGTGGCAGCTGACGCTGTGGGGGCAGCTGATGACACATCTGCGAGCGGCCTGGACTTCCGTCGGGATGGCGGATCAATGTGTTCACTTGCAGGATAGCTTGGCTCTGTGGCGGAATCATTATCATGAACTCTTCGTTGCTGTACCAGGGGTGCCATCTGCAGATCCACAAGGTGATGTGGCGCGTAGTGCTGTGGAGATTGCGCAGTACATCCCAGAGGACGTGGACGACCTGCCGCTTCTGCTGCAGTTGCTCGCCCATGCTGTGCATTCCCTTTCCTCTACCATCGACAACGCGACGCGGCGTGAAACCGCCGAAGAAATGAGGGCATTCATGTTGTATCTGGCGCGCTACCACTTGCGGTACTGTATAGGCGCCAGATTTCGTCAGAGGGTAGTTCCAGCAGATGCGCAGGTGCCTAGCAGCACAGCTTCGAGACCAATCTTCACACCAGCGGTTGACGAACCCATTCACTCCACTTCAGAAGGTTCTCTCGCGACAGAAGGACAGGGAAGGGGTGCTGTGAGTCTGTTGCCCCCAAGCACCACCGTCTCGCGTGACAGAGAAAAAATTAAGCAGTTGGTAGAGCCTCTCAGCTCAGAGGAACTCCTGCGAACAATCGTTTGCATCGAAACGGTACAGGCCGTACTAGATAACGCCCTACCCTCACGGAGGGTGCGAAGTGAGCTGTACGTAGTGCTCCTATCTGCGCTTGGCGCGTGTGAACAGCTTGGAAGCTCATCACTGGCGTCTCTTACCACGTGCTTAGCTCAGTGTGCAGAGAGCTACGCCACTGAGCAGCACATCCATCAACGGTCGGCCCATGTAGAGAGCTCGGCTGAGGATACTGCCTTGGGTGCGGAAGGCGATGTGGAGGGGCTGCGAAGACGCCTTCAACACTTTCACCGACCTGTAGCTCTGAATGGTGGCTCCAACAGTCCTTCCTGGAGCGCAGAGGAAGCAGAGGAGAATGCTGTGCTTGCGCGGTGTGGAGTCACCTCCGGGGTGAGCCCTTACACACTTATTTCTCATCTTCACGTACTTGGGCGTGTTGCGCTGCGGCGTATGAACGAGGTGGTGCTTCGTGACGTTCTTGAGCAGCAGGTGGGTAACAGGGAGGGGGAGCTAAATCCGAGTCAGTGGCGGGCACGTCAGGCGGAGGAAGGCTGGCTGGCTCTGATGCCGTTAAAGGATCGGAAAGAGATTCTCCGGAAGAGGGGGCTCGCAGATCAGCAGCAGAAACCGAAACGGAGAACAGTCGGTGTGACCGGTCGTGAGGCGGAGCGCACGAAGTCGGATTCCCGCCTGGGTAGGGCTGAAACGGATGTAAATGTCATCACCCTAACAGATGTGGTGGAGATGTGTAGTGCCATGGCTGCTTTGCGGTACGCAGATGCTGACTTCTGGCGCTCGGTGGTGCACTACATGCGCTGGTGTATACGTCGGTACTATGAGGCAAGTGCAGAAAAGGTGGTCGACGGGCTAACGGCCAATGAGATCCATGCCAGCGATGAACATTTTCTTTGTGAGGTGCGGCATGTGCTGTTCGCCTTGGATTTTGTGGGAAGTACAGAGGGCTACACAGAGGTGATGCAGCTACTTGCGCAGTACGGCTACGTCCAGGAGGGTATAGCCCCACCATCCGCACAGCGTCATGCCATGCGCTCAGTGCAGGGTATTCCATTGGCTACTTCCCCCAAAGAAGTCAGTGACGTGTGACGGCGGCAACTCTGTGCAGTGCGACGAAAATCCATACAGTGCCCTGTACCTATGATGGAGATATACCTCACAAGTTTTTGCCGGCCATGGGGCCGCTTTTCATGATGACGGCAGATCTATGCAGCGCCTGAATTCGACTCCCTCGAACCCCCCCCCTCTCAATGTTTCTCAGCGCGTAGCGGCAGTTACCACAAGACAGGCTGCCAGTTCTGACCTCCCCCCACCTCCCCATACCTATTTTCATCCATTCCTGGACGTCCTACATGAGCTGTTGTGCGGCTGCGGCAAATGCGTATGAAGTGCAACAGCTTGAATGCGAGTCGTGGCGGGTGGCGGACTCACGACACCTGTACAGCACCCCGCTCACTCCTGGCTTTCCGTGGTACACCGTAGTGGCCACGGCTCCATCCTCACAGACACGTCGGCATGTAATTCCTTATGACTTTACATTCAAGGTGTTTGCTAAAGGCCGCTGGGTCGGTCGTCGATTGTTATCTGTCTACGCCGAGGAGCTACCGCATCATACCCGTGCCTACTATGAGATGTGCCTGCGCAACGGTAGACTGCGCTGCGTGCCTCGTCGGGCACTGCAAGAAGAAGGCCAACCATCCAATGTAAAACGGAGATTTCTCAAGCGTGAGCTTGGCCATGACGGCGTATGGCATGGCGGAGACGCGGACAATGCACCTGTAGGAGGGGTGGACGCTGTACTGCAGCATGGTGATGTGGTGTTGCACACGATTCACCGTCACGAAGTACCCGTTGCTGTGGGGGCATCTGGGGTGGATCCTGTTCAACTCATCGCCGTGCGAATTCAATCGGATGGTCTCATTGCCGTCAATAAGCCCACTGGCCTCCCTACGCATGCCACAGGACGCTACCACTTCAACTCAGTTCTAGCCATGATCGAATACGTGCTTGCGCCGAAACGTCTGAAGGCATGGCTTCGACGAAAGGATGCGCTGTTGCAGTCTCTTGTGAGCACTAGTGAGCTGACCGACGCCGATACAGACGAGCTATACCAGTACTTCAAAGCGGAGGACGAGGCTGAGGGTGATGGTGAAGCCGTTGCTCTACACAAATCACCAAGGCCCTGCCATCGATTGGACAAGGCCACATCCGGTGTCCTCCTCCTTGGTGTGAGCGCCGAGTCCACCAGGCGTGTCAGCTCGGCGTTGATGAAGAAGTCAACAAGCATGGACGAGGCGGTGCAGCGGGCCGTGCGTTGCGAAGGGGGCGAGCTGGCTAGTGAGGGCGGTTCTAGCCATGTTTCCCGGCTGATTGAGGCGACGTTAGGCATCAAACACGGCATTCGGAAGCGCTACCTGGCACGCGTTGTGGGTTGTTTCCCCTCCTCCTCGCCACGCTTCTCCCGCATCGAGGAGCATGGTAGTGGCTCGGAAGCTGGTAGGATGGGGGATGGTGCCTTCTTCATCGCTGATGCCGCCATGCGGGCTGTAAACACGGCATGTTACTTGCCACCCACACTCCAGGGTGGCGAAAGAACAACCACAGGGCCTTCATGGGGAGTTTTCCCTAATGCTGTCCTCCTGACCACTCCTGTCATTGCGCAGCCACCCACAGCAGATGACGTTTCTCAGGACCAATCAGGCGTGTTGCAGCCGATGCCGATCACCGCCATTGTGTCTGCACCGCGAAAACCGGTGTACCATTCGGCTGTAACCCTTTGCCAGTGCCTCTGGACCGCTGAAGTACCCAGCAGATCGACGAATAGTCCAAGTGCTAGTTGTCTTTCGAGCGTTGTGCAGTGCATACCCTTCACAGGTCGCTTGCATCAAATCCGTGCCCACCTCAGTGATTGGGGATTCCCCATTGTCGGTGACGCAAACTACGGCGCTGGGAGTGGCGGAGGCGTAGTCCCCACGTCCGCGAACAACTCGGCAGGGGCTCCACCCAAGGCGCAGGGCGGGGAGATTCTCTTTTTTAGCAGGCAGGATCTCCCCGAGCAGTATGTGCAGCACTTTGCGTGCGACGTGATGGGTGAGAAGGGGACGGAGGGAGAGCCCTCTTGTTACGAATGCGCCGGATTGCTTCCCATCGCCAACTTTCACGGAACGGGCGGAACGTCTGCCATTTGTCTGCATGCGTGGGAGTATGAGCTAACCGCGTCGGACTTTATGGAGGGAGAGTCACCCAACGGTTCTACAAGCGACTGCACATTTGACCCAGAGTGTTACGTCAGTCGACGAGGTAACGATATTGTGTTTCGATCGCCTGTACCAGCATGGGCCACATATCCCTGCGTAAGCGGGGCAGAAACCCAGTGACCGTTCTGCAATTTTAAACTCAACGCGAAGAGTCAGGGAGAGAAGGAGGCTGGACGGTGGCCCTCCAAACACGTGATACAGGTGCCCTTTGAGCCCCGGTTGGCGTTAGTCATACTTGTTGTTCCCCTCTCCATCATTCCTTGCGTTTTCTTCCCCACGTGAGTTTCTTTTTTTCTTTTTGTTGTTTCGTTTTGATGGACGGCTGTTGCTCACCCTAACCCTAACCCACAGGCCACATTATGTGGACCACGGCTCATGTTACTGCTGGATACACTTTGCAAAACAGATTGCCCGATTTGTTTGCAGTCACTAGCGCTGACGCTGGGGGCGAGCACCAATGGTGATTCGCCTCTCACGGGCTCCTCCGATCATCCCTCCACAGCCGCTGGGACAGCAGCACAGACAGGGGAATTCAGGATCTCCTTCTCGGCAGCGGCTCTTGCTCAGCTGCAAGAGAAAGAGGCGTGTGGCGATGCATGTTTATCAGAACCGAGTTTCCCACCTCACGAGGGTGGCGATGGACTTATTGTGCTAAAATGTGGGCACTTCTTACACTACGTATGTGCGCTACAGCTGAGTGAGTACTCTGAGACCCCCTCCTGCCCTGTATGCCGGCAGCTCATTGCCGGTACGAATGCAATGACTGTCTTCAATCCACGCCATCGTAGGTATGCCAGTGTACACCAGCAAGATGAGAGGGACCCCACTGCCCATCGCAAGCGTAGACGAGGTGGTCCTAACATTAAAAGGCTATCCGCAGAGGTAGATGCTGTTGATTCTCTTGACTCAGCATCATCGATGGATTCACCTTTAGTGATTGGGGGTGACGAGGTGGATGTTGAAGTAGCCTTGACATCGGGGAACTCCGCGGAGACGGTGGCGCGTTGCGAAGATGATGCAATCAATAACGCTGTGCAGCTGCTCGGGTCGCGTCAGCGGCCTCCCTGGGAAGTCTATATCGATCGGACATCGAGGGCATCACGCAAGTTTCAGGAACGTAATGAAAACCTGACATCTCGTAAAATACTTCTCCAGGAGCGTCTTAAGCAGATGGAGGATGAGCGCGTCGATCTTGAGCGTGCGGTGATGTTAGCCAAACGGCGCCTGGAGGTGCTCACTCGAGACGGTGATGCGGGTCGGTTGGTGGAACTGCGTGAGCTGTGCACCGAGACGAAGAGCACGCTTGACCGTGCAACAGTTGAACTCGCAACCACTACGCGCAGGAATACGCATCTTAGAGAGGACATTGAGAAGTATGTGCATAAGTTACGTCGTGTTTCGTGAGGGCCGTATGCTTGTGCTCCATGCTAGACAGAGTGTTGCTGGGACGGATGGTCATTCATATTGTTTTTTTTCTCCTTTGCGTGCTTGCGTTATCCCTGGGAATACATGAAGGACACTATGCAAAATTGCGGGTGAGTGCTGAACCCTGTCCTCGCAGCTTCCTTTCTTACTGTTTGGAGCTTGCCTGATGAGACACCCGGCGGCCAAAGGGAACGGCCGTTTCCCCCCGCATTGTGTGCTTGGCGTCACGTCTGCGTGTGGTTTGGACGGTATTAGCGCTGCTCCTCTTTATGGTTTCTTCATTTGCGTGTGTGTGTGTATCTGCGCTAGGGATCAAGGCGGTTTTTTGTTCTCCCTTTGATACATTAGGAACCGCCTGCATAGTCACTTCAGCATGTCTAAGGAGTACGAGGATGAGTCTGATGCATACGAAGAAGAAGAGGAGGAAGAAGAAGAGCGAGAGGAGTGGGATGAGATGATTCCCTTGGAAGAAATTGACAGTCTGGAGGATGGACCGAGCACTTACTATTTGGGTGGCTTTAGTTCATTCAAGAACCTCGGTCAGGCTGTGAACGCTACCCTGTACGAGCAGGATCGCGTGCTGATCTTCCCCGGCACCTATAGCGACTCTCAACCTGTCCTGTTGGATGAAGCCCGGCTGAAGGGCCTGGAGATCGAAGGTGTTCCCTTCTCTCTTGGGAAACGTGCCGGCTATCCCACGAAGGAACGGATTCCTAAGCCTGGCCGTCGCGTAGGGACCTGGTTTGAGTACACCGCGGCCGCAAAAGCCCCTACCGATGAGCGGGGTGCGGGTGCTGTCATTGGGGAAAAGGTTTTGACGACGATGGCGTCCTCTGTGTACGGTAAGATGGTGACACCTACGCAAGTCAATGACGGGTACTACCCGGTGATTGCCTCCACGGCAATCTTCCGGTATGGCATCCAGTCCCTAAGTGGAGAACAAGGAGATGGACAGCAACACACCCTGCCCCCGCTCCAGCGCTACGTGCAGGAGCCAGATGATGAAGAGGAAAAGGGTGACGAGGAGATCGAGGGGGATGACCTCGACGACAAGCAAAATACTTACCCAACTAATGACGAACAGGACGAGGAAAGGGCCAGCACGAAGCACGCAAAGACGATCACGGTCCAAGGTGTGTGCTTCCTCGGTGGTGCTGTCCTTGAGCCCCTCACCCGTGCCACGCTGCGCCACTGCGTCTTGGGTATACCATCTGCGGTGATGCCCAACCAGCCCATCACCTCTTCTGCCACGGTGGTGGCCCACGCGCTCAGCGAGGCCTGTATCGATCGCTGCATCGTGTACGGTAGTCAGAAGCATGCGGTCTACGCTTATCCCCGTAGTGCCGTAACCGTTTGCAATTCTATTATTGATGGGCCGAGTTTGTCTGACTCGATGTTGCAGAACACCAAGGGCCAACGTGGAAGCCGCCGCTCAGGACTGGAGGTGCTCGAGCATCGCGCTCGCGAGCGCGCCGCTGGACTTTTGACAGCGGGGGATGCGGGCGCCAATATCCTCGAGCAGCGGATCAAGTTTGTCATTCCAGCCGAGACAGTCTGTGATGTGGGCGTGTTCTGCGATGACGCCGATTTGATCCTTCGGGATTGTATGATTAGTAATGTGAGGATGGGTCTTGTGCTGCACGAAGGCTGTCGTGGCACGCACATCACGACCTCCGACGTGCGCAGTATCGGGGAGGTGGGGGTGTATGTCTATGGCCGTGAAGGTTCTGGGAAGATTAAGAAGTGTTCCGTTCAAGCCTGCGGCCGCGAATGTCTGCTGGTGATTGGTCCATCAGAGACTGAGGTGGAGGAGGCGTCGCGGCGCTTCAAAGAGGAACACAACATTAATGACTTTGCCGAGGAGGGTGAGGCTGATGCACTTCTTGAGGAGGAAGAGAGTGAGGTAGAGGATGGCAATGACGGAGCGCCGAGGAAGACCACGCACCCCGTATTTGCGCAGCACCCCTCCATCCGTGGATCGTGTTTTGTAGGCTCTGTTCGCATCCGGGGAGACGTGCGCTGCGGTGCTATCGTGGACAACTTGATCTATCGACCCTCAGCCAGCGCTCAGCAAGAGAACGAGATGGGTGATTTGCTCATCGGGCCCAGTTCTGGGACGCGTGGGCAAGGTGCGGTGCGTGGATTTCACTATGCTGGTGTACAAGGGGCGCGAAAGGTGGCGCCCGAGGTGGAGGAGTAGATGTTTAGCGTGGATGCACAAGAAACAGGTGAAGGTGGGGAGTAACGGTCCACGAGCGAGCTGAAGAGTGAGATTATGTACAACGAAGGGAATCGGCTTGTATGTGACGGTTGATGTACATCATACAGGAGCTCTACGCAGAAGTGAGGTCGGCATGAGGAAAGCTCCTCGACAGGCGAAAAAAAAATGTGGAGGTGGGGGTAAGTCGTGCCTTACTCTGTTGGCGACCCGCTTTTAATGCGCGTTGCTTGCTGCAACGATTGCCATCTGCAGACAACTATGATGGGACGCTTCTCCGCCTTCCTTAAAATAGGCCGCCCAGCCTTCCGTATTAGGCTGTGTGCCTTCTGCACTCCATTATATTTCGTATACCCGTAGCCTGACTATCCGACAAGCGGTGCACCTTCACGGAGAGATGTCCTTTGTGTTTCCACCGCCTAGCCGCCCTCGCTTGTCAGGTCACACCTTTGGCCTGGCCACGTCTGTGAATGAGCCGAGCGGTAACTCGCAGGAGTACTCTGATAGAAGGTCCCCTTCCAAAGCAAGTACCACCGAATCACGACGACGAAAAGATGAAGGAAGTCGTCCATCCGCCCCATCCTCTTCCCTGCCCGGGTCCTGCCTAGTGGAGGTGAGCCACAACACAGCTGAGGGAGCGTTCATGGACGAGTTGCTAAGCGTCATGGATACCGTGGAGGTAACCTCTACACTGGCACGAAAGACCAAGGCTCGCACGAAAAGGGCGTCTCCCCTCAACTCTAGACATTTCGCGGGCAGGCCGCCGTCTGGTGCCAGACAGTGTAGCCCCTTGAAGGCTTCCTCTGGCAAAGTTGCACGTTGCCAGGCTCTGCGGCCCGGTAAGGGTCTGTCTTCCGCTCAGAGGCATACAGTCAGGGCCCGTATTCCCTCTCCCGCTGACTACTGGATCAAGGGAAGTGTGCACCCGCTGTGCCAACGCCCTTCCACCAAACGCTCTACAATGTCTTTGGCGGCAACACGATCTGGAGGCTCTAAGGTTTTTTGCCAAACTGAGTCACAGTCTTCTTCACCAACAGATCTCGATGCGGCTCGTCAATGCATTGGCTTGACCCCAACTCGACCAACGGTGCAGCGATCCTTATCAGCTGATGAATGTGCACGAAGCACAGTAGCTCTGCAGCGGCTCCAACGGTCTCAAAGTGTGATTGCGAAGTACGCGGGTACGGCCGACGTAGAAACTGCTGCTCCCCCGCATGTGCGATACACTGACGAGATGGGCCCAACTTTGAATGTGTCACCATTGGGGGCCCTCCCCTGTGAAACGGCAAAGGAGTTGTGCCTGCGCAAGCCGCCCTCCTTCGACTCTGGTGGGTACCGGAACTTTGAGCTGAAGAAGCACCTACCCGTATCTCTTGTGTCCGCTGACGGGCTGGCGAGCGAGGGGCACTCTCCCTTTCACGCTCAGCTCAGTGCATTTACCTTGGGCAAGGACAATGCAGCCGCGCCAGAACCGCAGGTACCATCGGCCACAGTCATCCCACCTTCAATGGCAACTACCACCAGCGCAGGTAGCTTCCCTGCATTTGCACAGCACCGTGGGGATGTGCCTCCTCCCCTTCTTGTACCGGCGGTAGTCTCCGTCGGAGACGAAAGGACGTTGCCCTCGACGTCCACGCGGGCTGTGATGGATGACCAACAACAGGCGCATGAGGCGGAGCTAGGCTTGATTCGTGATCTTCTCCGTATCTCCTTCCACCATGCAGGAGGGGAAACACAGCCTCCTCCATCCAATGCTACCACCACGGAGCGCCATCCTGCCCTCCCCGAATTTCAGAGTGCTGGTGGCGGCCTTTATGGGGCGTGTACCCCTCCTGCCAATGTAATCTTTCCCTCTTCTTCAGCCTTCGGTGGTGTTCCGCATCAGCCAGAAGAGGCATGGCGCCTGCTGACGCTCCAAGAGAAGACAGCTCAGAAGGCAGAGGAGGAAGTGGCCCTTGATAAGGATGCTGATGCGTACATGGCCCAAATGCGAGCCTCTCGGGGTGGGAGGGCAGATGAAGCAAGAGACGCCAGTAGTCCATCAGTTCAATTTGTCCAGCGCGACGGTGAGGAGGAAGACTACCAGGCACTCTTCTGCGATTTTCGGGCCTCCGACGCAGGGCATTTCCAACGTTCGTTGGAATCATCACACCCATTGCGTGCCGTGCCCCTTCTCGGAATGGAAGACAGCAGGCTTATGAGGGGGCACGATGGGGGTTCGTGGCCGCTGTTACAGCCTGCAGTGGCTCCTCCGGCCACCACCCTGGCCTCGCGTGCAGTTCTGCTGCAAGACCCTGTCGCCGTTCTTACATGCGAGCACCTCCTCAGTGATCTGCCGCCTACCCGAAGGTTGGATGATTGGCGTCGTTTTCCTGATCAGCAGACCCACAAGACCGTCGATACCGCGTGTACCACCCAGTCGGTACTGAAGGCCGTTAACAACACCACCTTCGCTTTTGTGGACCTTGCTTACCCTGCCAAGGTTCTGCTCTCTGCCATTCTCTGCGTCCGAGCGTTGGGTGGCTTTCCCACACTGCTTCGTGTTGGCCCGCTTATGGAGTCCAGCCCCGTGATCGACAAGGAGAGCTGTATAGAACTCGTTTTCTGGGATCCATCCCGTGAACAAGCGGAACTGCAGCAAGCGGAGCAGGAGCGTCACCGTCGTACCCCACGGTCCTCACACAGCCGAGGGTATATGGGGGATACTTTAGACAACTTGCTGGAATTGCACCCACAGACGTCCTCGCCTGCCTGCAGTACAGGTGCGAGGTCCCGCTTCGCACACCCGCCAGCCGGTGGAAACCGCTCTCCTCATTCCACAACGCGTAATCGGCATGGAAGCGAGTGCCAACTTGGTGCTGCCGCCCCGCAAGTTCGCCCAGGCGAGAACCGCCAGCAGCTGCGTCGTAGCTCCTCCGTTGCGCTGCCTAGCGCCGGGCCTGGCGATCCACTGCCTGGACCGCCGCCGATGAGGCTTCCAACGTCACCTGTGTTCCGCCGCCGGTCGTCGGCCACTGTTGCGTCGGCCCCCACGAAGGAGGCCCCTGCAACACCAACAAAGGGCGGAAGGTCGCGTGTGCTGGAGCCGGGCGATGAGGTGTGTATCGTAGTACGGGCGATTATGGCGCAGAAGTCATCTGTCTATCGATTCGGCAAGGAAGAGGTGGTACATGTGCTACCCCCTCTGCCGCGCGAAGAGGACAGCTTGGAGAAGAGGATAGTCTCTGACGCGGTGCTGGATGGCCTTGCAGTGAACGAGAATAACCCCATTTTTAAGATTTTGAAGGATTCCAATGCGAAAAAGGCGGAGGAGCGGAAGAAGCACGCGCAGCTGCTGCGCTCACGTCGCCTAAACGCTCACGGGCCCGTTTCCATCGATGCGGACGGCAAGAAGGCGTCAGACGACTACGGGGACCTGGCGGTTGCTATTCTTTTGAGTGGCGAGGCCTCCCAGCTAAGCGGGGTGCTACCGGACGCGGTAGAGCTGGAGGCCCTACGATACAAGGTATTTACCCTTCAGGGGTACACCCCCAGTGACCCACTCGGGGTTCACTTGAAGACAGATTATGGTGAAAAGGCGGTGGGGAAGACGCCCACCGACGCTGGTGCGCACGGCGTTAGCGAAAGCCTACATGGGATGCCATTCCATTCGGGTAGCAGCATTTTAAAGTCACCGATGTCGGCGATGGGGCGACGACGGAATACTTTTCGTCGGGGAAGCTTTCAAGACGATTTGATGCACATCACCGGTATTCATACCGAGGATCCTAGCTCGTTGAAGCACGTGGCGGCGGCGAGGGAAGAAATAGAACACCAAAAGCAACTGGATCAGGCGCGCAGGGAGGGCCACATGAGGCGATTTCCCGTCTATCGGGCTTCTAGTGTGGCAGAGAGCACGCTGCAGGCGTACCACCAGCAGGAGCGTCACCGGGCGTTCCAACGCCAGCAAGCATTACGGAATACTTTGATTGGCGGTAGGGCCCCACCGAGTGAGAGCCACAAGACGAGAGATACCGCAAGCGGCCAAACCCTCGCTCTTCTATCCACGCAGAACAGCGCACTGAGGGAGTCGGAGAAGGAGCTGTTGCGCTTTAGGCCCTTTGATCTGGGAGGGTTTTATGGTGAGCTGCTCGAGGCGGTTCAGTTTGCGCTGGAGGCACAGGTGCGGCAGTCAAAAGAGAAGGTGATGCAGGCCTTTCACATGTAGAGGAGAAAGAACCAATATGCAGCTCCTCCTGATCAGGGCAAGTGTTTTACCCTCTTTCCTTTCCCACGCTGATTGTAAGCATGCAGGGTGTGGTGTGTGGGAGATGGCGGTTTGGGTGTGCGTGTATGGCGTCGTGTGTTTATACGCGGTTGTTTCATTCGCTGCACGAGTTGCTGGAAACAGTTCGTGCTGCCCTAAGTTGCAATGTTGAGTGAATTAGATCAAATAGAAGAGTTACATTGAGAGTTGGCTTTTAGAATACCCCCCCCCCATGTACCAGCAGCGGCTGCTGTGGTAAGATGTGCGGCATAACCACTGGTGATTCGCACCCTGCCCACTCCTCCGGACCCTCATCATCTCCTGGAGCGATGGTGTGGAGTGGAGAGGGCGGCGGAGGGAAATTGGGAATACACGCCAACAGACGACACACCGCCATACTGCCGGTATCTAATTAGACTAGAACGTACTGGATACTTTGCGGAGTGTGCACGAGAGGCGAAGGGCTACCACATATATATCACGTGTAGCATTGGTATTGTCTCCGCCGCTTCGTTGACGATGTAAGGGCACTGACCTGCCGTAAGCGCTCGCCGCCTACCACGCAGGGGGCTGCTACTGTCATTCTTTCCCCACTCTCTGCGTTTACGTTTTCTTTCGGCTGGACGTGTCGCTCCACTCACTTTGCGCCAACGTGCCACTCCCTTTGACTTCTTAGCAGGCACATCAGCCCACAACAAAGGATTAAAGAAGACGCCTTCCAAGACCTTCCATCTCGCCCCCGCTCCTCGCATGTACAGAACGCACCAGGAGGGATATCTGCCAGGGTCTGCGCCGGAGGATAGGGAGGCCAGCGCTCCAGGCGAGATGGAGATGCATTCGTTGTCAGGTGATGGTTCAGAATCTGCACGTTGCTTTCACCCATTGGGCGAGGATCAACCGAGGGGGAGCATGTGCTCTGCGAAGGACCCAGAAGAGATGGTAGGTGTCTCTTCAGTGACTGCGATGTGCCCTTCCCCTTGGCGCCTCAGCAGTGATGGGGAGCGTGAGTCAACACCTGTCATGCTCAGGAGATGCTTTCCATGCAAGTCGAGTTGTCGCCCTTTATCTCCTATAGGCGGCGGTGGTAGCCGGATCTCCGCTGATACGGCTGCCTCTACCTTGGACGATTGCAATCACCCGCCAGCCTCTCCCCAGTGTGCCCCTAAAGTAATGTTGGGAGAGGGAGCGCTGCAGGAGCCTGCTAACCGTATCCCGACTCAAGTCAGCACAACCTCTCCGTCGAAGGGGCCCTTGACGCTCTTTCCACCACCTCAATTCACTGCCCCAAAGTACAATCAGGGGGGTTCACCCCCGTTTAATACGGGCCGCTGGCTGAGAAGGGTATCGCCGGTCACGACAGGAAACACATGCCTCGCACAAGCTGGAAAGCCAGTGCTTTCCTCGCTGACGCCGCTAGGCACCTCACAACTGTACATGCCCCCCATGAAAAACATGAGAGGATTGCAACAAACGGAGGAACTGCACACTCTTCAGCCACATGCGTCGGAATGCAGTCTTCGGTTTAAGCCCCTATTGGTAGCAATGCAGACGATGGAAGATGGTGATGGAGTGCGGCAACATGTTGCAATGGGTACCAATGCGGGCAAGTGTTCTGCACGTACTGCTTCTCAGGGGGTTGGGAACCAGGAGAGGATCGGAGCCCCTAAAGGCGAACAACCTTTTACAGATCTATCCAATAATTCAATGGGCGAGCCAGGTGAGTCCGACATGCCTTCCCCAGGAGCGAAGGAGATGTCGACACTAAGTGATGGGACCATGGATGACGGGGCTTCTGACCTTTTCACCCTAGAGGCATTAATGCCATCAGGCGCGGACCGCGAGCTGCAGTCTACTCGGCAACGGCAGCTGGGCTGCCGCACGATGCCGTGCAAGGGCTCCCCAGGGAGCTGTGAAATCTGTGACGGATCCGATAAAAATGGAAAGGCGCCGACCATACAACGAGATATGGATGCGGATGCCGGTGCGCCGCTCCCACACGGCGCACGTGTGGCGGTGGCGACCGTTTCAGCGACCCGCTTCATGAGACATCATGTAAAGAGCCCGCCCGAAAGCGAATCAACCAAGCATGACGGTGATGCGGTTTGTGAGAATGTGCCACGGCGACGCCTTCAGTTTCGTGGAGCGAGTGGGGATACTTCATCGGAATCTGTTTTACCCTCACGTATGTTCACAATTAACATCGAAAGCCCTTCGGGCTGGCCGTGTGCTCATTGTATGTGCGTACCGGAGATGGAGCCGGCGAAGGACTGCGCACCGTTCACTGCTTTAGCAAGTTTCTCAGCCACGCCCAAGAAGGGCATGCTTATGGCACCTAGGGACGCCGAGGAGCATCCTCTATCCGCCTCGCTGCCAAGTGTTTCTTTGTCTTTATCCACATCGAAGAAGCATCGTACTGGTAACGCCCGTCCTGTCCCACGTCCTCGTGCTTGTAAAGGGAGTCCGTCGGTCGACCAACGAGATGGTTGGACGCAGATGTACAGAGCTGTGGAGAGATCTGCTGTACACGAAGTGCCTGTCTCAGAGAGGGGGAAATCCGGCATTTCTACGGTGATGATAAACGGCATGGCAGACCAGTACAGAGGAAGCCGTGGCAGCCGTACCGTCCTGAAGGAACCGATTCTACACGCACAGCTTAGGAGCGATGGAATGACCACGAATTCATACTTGAGCGAAGGGCGCACCATGCCGCTCCTGAGCGTATCTTGTCATCAAGCAAGTTTGTCTTCCGTAAACCAAAGGCCCACACTGGAGGGGGTGGACGCCCATGAAAACGCCTTGCCAACATTTAGCCCATTAGGGTGCCTTTCGGTACAGAAGCGGGAGGCCGTCTCTACAGGGATGGCCACCAGTCACCTTGATCATCCGGAGAGGTCCCCCCATCATTTGTCGGTGCCTCGCAGGGTGCGGTTTCTCTCGATGCAGGACGCCGAGCACAGCGGCTACTCTTTTGCAAGCTGCGCACGAGCGCGGAGTTTGTTGGAGGGCAAGCCACAGTCCTCAGACAGAGACCCAGACTCGCCGAGCGAAGGGGACATTACAGTGGACAGTGGCTCCTGGGCGAGTCCTCTTACTAGCCTGAGCGTGCTGCGTCACCGCCTTTCCTTTCACGATTCCCTCATGCAGCGTTGGTCCTGGAAGCAGCTGCCTCCGCTCTTTGTGATTCTGCCGTTCGTCTCACTTTCCTCCATTTCCCGGGCGAGTTCATGTGAAGATTCTCTCTCCTCTGTCACAGGTAACCTTGCCGGCCTGGTGCAGCCGCCCCGCGTGCTCGCGACGTTCGGCAAGAAGGAGATGACATTGGGGAACTCGTCGAGTATCAGTGACTTTGGCCATCGACCGATGCGCACTGATCAAAGCCCACTGATGGACTCCTTGCGCGAAATAAAACTGGGATTAAGATTACCGTCTGTGCAAACGCGGCCTTACCTTCACCAACGTATGCGGGAGCTTCCCGACCCGGAGGGCGACAACGTAGGTTCACATCGAGTGGACGAGTTCAGTGGCAGCGACTTCACCCTTCGTGGGAATACCCCATCTAGTGTTATGGGTGAGCTGCTGCATCATAGTCGCAATGATGCACCCCTCACACCAGCACAGGAGAGCAGAAATCACCGCAGATGGCTCACATCATTTCACACCAAAGAAGAGGTATCGCTCAGTACACTTCGAGGCCTGCAGGATAAGCATCGTTCGTGTAGGAACACTTTAAGCGGCGTACGTCTGATGAGCATATCTGAGAAGCCATGTAACAGAAAGGAAGGGAGGACCACGACAGCTTCTCGGCTGGCGTCCCGGTATTCCTCATGTGGCTGCAATGAAGATTGTGCTAGGGTGAAAGAGGATCCTCACAGACGACGGGCTAGCACAGATGGCCGCGAGGTTGCCATCGATGTACAGTCTGGTAAAGGAGTACCAGCGCATTCCTTCACTCTGTGCAGTCATGCCACATGTAAAGGTGCTTGCGTATGTGAGGGTAAAGATAAACGGCCGGCCGCAGAGCTGTGTGCAACTTCACTCTCCTCGACGCGTCTCATAAGCTTTGGCTTTGGTCTGCCGTCAGCAGATATCTCGGGCGTGGTGCATGTATAACCCAGCCCACAGTGGTGGGCGCCTGCCCTTTTTTATTGTCGTCTTACACCTGCTCATGTAAGTGTTCACCGTTCCATCTATGTGAATCGTTGTGAATATGTGTGTGTTACGTTGTTTTCGTTTTCATTTTCATGCTTGATGTCAGTTACAGGTGGATCGATTTTGTAGGGAGAACTCCGATTTCCGTTTTTCTCCTCGTAGCAATAGCCACACAAGGGTGTCGTACCGCATTTGATAACTAGCACAGAGTACTCTGATGTAGTGTGTATGGCCTGTTTATTGTTAATGTTTTGTTGATCGCCGGTAGAGTCGTTACTGGCCACAGCTCCCCCTTCTTTCTTCCTGTATCTCGCTGACTCCCCGCGACTCTTGAGTCCTTAGCTTCCTTTGTTATTCCTTCTCGTTGTGCTGTAGCCGTTCACCGTTGTACCCTCCATGTAGAAAGGGTTTATCGGGGTTTCTTTTCGTTGTAGTTGTTTTGTTATGCTATGAGCATGAAGTATCCCTTGTGTGCGTGTACGTAGGTGGCAACGGCAGTATTTTCATTTTATGTTCGACTCCTTGGGTCTTTCCCTCTTCACCTTCCCTGAGGTTGAGATGGAGAGTTGCACTCCCCCCCCCCACCCCCACAAAAATAGCAAACGGCTGGACGAAATTATATATTATTTCTTTGTGTTGTTTCCACGTTTCTTGTACCCTTTTGTTTAGCGATTGATACCGATGTGTAGTGGAAGAGGAATGGATCACACATACGTGGGTTTGGGCAGAGGTGGGAGTCAGAGGTGAGCAGACGGACTTCTTATCTGAGGTATTCCGACGATATTCCATGTATTCTCTTCTGACGGACTGACTTAAGTGACATTCAGTTCGCTGAACGTGTGTGGTGGTGGCCAGTGAGCGCAGAGATAGAACGCGTGACGATATGACAACAGACTGTTATTCTTCTTCGAGTAGTTGTCATACCTCGTTCTTTTCCTTTTTTGAGAGAATAAAAAGAAATGGCAATCAACGTATCGCTTGTCGCAGACGTATATTGTTGCATCCCTTATCCCATTTTGGTACATGCGTGACTACGACGGTGGGCTGGTGACGACATGTCTGCCATACTTCTCCTCCTTCCGTGTGTGGGTGAGAAGCATTTGCACCGCTCGTGTATGCGGGGCGGAGTCCAATCACTGTGGTACCTCTAGCGAAGGGGACGTTAGCCGGGGTTCTGTCACTTCCTTCTGCTTACCCTATCTGTTGTGGAAACTTTGCACAGTTTACCTCACGCAGGATTTTTTCTCCTTTTGCTTGCCTTTGGTGTCCTGGGCGTGTGGCAACGGCCGTAGAGCGCTGGCGGCTGGGGCGCAACAACAACCATGTCTGGCTTTACCCTTAGGCGCTTTGTTCTGCAAAATATTACTTCCGTTGCAGTCCACTGTCCTCTACCTTCCGTTGCAGCAGCGGGGGCTTCCGTTTTGCGCGGTGACGGTAATGGAGGCGGTAGTCCAAACTCTTCGAAGTGGCAGATGTTGCTGCAGCACTTGCTAGTAAGCACAGCTGATAACAACAAACGTAAGGGGGGTTTTAGTCTAATGACACCAGATGAGATGGAGTGGATTCAGCGCCGCCGCAACGAGGATGCGGAAGAGAGCCGTGTGGTGCTAGCCACCAGGCCCACAAAGGTCGTCTGGCGCGGTGTGGGCGGTGGCATGCTGAATGTCTTCGTGGGCTGCCTCCTCTCCCCGGTAGTGTTCCTTTCGGTCACGGCGTCAAAGATGCGGACGATACACGGCGTACCCGGCTTGCTGCTTGGTCCATTGTACGGCATAGCGTGGGCGGGCGTCTTTCTATTCGTATCGATGTATGCTGCGGTGCAGCAGACCGTTCTGAGCTTCTACTACAGCTGTGTTGCCACACCTCTGTATTACTGTGTTTCTCGTCGACGTGCCCCCCCTGTTGTGGACGCTGCTGTCTCATCATCGGCGTGGCAATGGTGTGAGTTGTCATGCTGCTTTGAAACCCCCCAAGGCCGAGCAGGCGAAGTCCATCCTCTACTCCACTACGAGCACGGAGACACTGTGTTGCGTGAGCGTGCGATGAAGCGACTCAACAGAAGCCGCAAAACGGACACAACGGGCGCACACTACACTGGCAAGGCGAGAAAGGAAGGGTCGGACTACTATGACGTATTGGGTGTGGACAGAACTGCCACGGAGCGTCAGATCAAAGAGGCGTACAACAAGCTTGTGCTGAAGATTCATCCAGATCGTAACCCTGAGCCTGACGCAGCAGCTCATTTCGACAATGTGACGAAGGCATACCGCGTTCTTTCCAGTCCAGTGAAACGAAAGAAGTACGATCTTGGCGGTACCTCCGGCGTGGAGGACTTGGGAGAAAAGAAGAGGGAGGGCGTGCGGGGCCTGTTTGGGGGGGAGACGCTCCATCGGCTTTCGGGCGACGTCTACACGGGTAGTTTTTCACAGAGGGTCATTGATGGTCTTGACCACACGCAGGAGGAGCTAGCCGTGCTGCGGCAGCGCATGTACGAGCGGTGCCGTGATGAGCTTTTGCTTAATTATATCGCGTACTACCATGCATCGCCGGATAAGCGAAGGGCTACCGCCCCTGGCGAACACCGCACGACTTCTGTGGAGCCATGGGACACCTTCATCGCGGTTCAGCTGCGCAAAATTACGTCGACTGGCCTGGCAAGGGAAGTTCTGTTCACGATTGGGTGCGAGTACAGGCGTGTGCTTCGCTACTTTGACCTAGAGACTACCTCGACAGTACCGACGACGGCGGGAGGGACTTCGTTGCGCAGGGTGTCTCTTCTGCAACTGGTGAGTCGGCGAGCGAGCCACTATCTTACTGAAGTGGGACCACACCGCTTGTCGGTCCGTCAGCGGAAGCTACAACACCTGTGCCGTGTTCGTAGCGATACCTTCAAGAACTCCGAGGCGATGGTGGATTTAGTGTGGCACGTCGCCGTTGAGGAACTCGAGTGTACCGCTCGCTGGGTGGCCTTTTCCATCTTGTACGATCCATCGTTGAGCAGTGACGAGGTACTGCGCCGACGAGAGGCGCTGCAGGCACTCGCGGATGTGTTTGTGCAGTATGGGCAGGCGTACAAGGGGGCTAATAAGGCGACAATGGACCAGTTGATGAGCTCCTTGAGGGAGTACCAGCAGCAGAAACAGCGGGAGAAGGAGTAGGCGTCCTTTCTGTAGCTGTTGGTGGTGTTATGGCTGTTACCGTATCGTACGTAAATCCCATCCATGCAGTCATTATGTGTGGTAAGTGGAGCAAGGCGGGGGTTTCTGACCTGGTATGTGGGCGATACAAGGACTCATCCTACTCCATGTCCTGTGGCGGCGCTCCGTACATTGATTCTATTCACAGATGGATGGTTGAAGATTATTAACGCGGGTGGGGTATCGATCTCTCGCTGATGGTGAGGAGGCACTAAGGAGGAGGGCTACCCGCCAATAGCGCTCGGGAGATGTGGTGCACGGTTCTGTTTTACGAGGTCTGTTTCGTGCAGTTGTAGGGTAGTGAGGCAATCACGAGGAAAAAACTCGTGGTAGCATCTGCTTTGTCTACCCTCATCCTCTCTGCCTCCTACTCACGGCATTCTTTACTTCTACGGTCTTTCACTAGAATACCTGCCACGAAAACTCATCGTGAGGGTCCGTTTGAGTTATACTACCTCCTCAACGCTTTTTGAGTAAACTTCACTATTCTTCCCTCCTGTACCTCGCAATATCCAACAACGCACCTCGCTCGGCCCCGCAATGTCCTCTTTAGATATCAGTAGTACCAATGATATCACTACCACCGGCAATACCTCATTTTCTCATGTGACCCTGACTGCGGACACCATTATTAAAGAGTGTATCAAGCAGGGCTTTTATAGAAACCCCATCTGCAATGAAAAATTATACTTGCATAACAAGGGATTCGATCGCATTGACCCGGAGGCTTTTGAACGCTACACAGACGTAAAGGTCCTGTGGTTGGAGGGTAATGGTTTCTCTTCCTTGCAATGTGGGGAGCCGTACGTTCAGGTGCAGCCACCCGCGTCACTGGATCCCTTTTCGGGGAATACGAGTCGCGGGGAGGAGCCCGGTGTGGCGCAGGAGGGCGTGAAGAGGCATGCGGACCCTCAATCGGATATGACGGAGGACACAAAGGGCGTCTGCCCGGCTTCCTCGGAGCAGGACCGCAGCTTTCCCGATCGTGCTACAGTTCCGGCAGAGAAGAGGGATGTCTTCAGCTCACTTTACCCCACTCTTCGGCAGCTCTACTTGCACAACAACGTACTGCGCGAGATGCCTGACCTCAGCCGCTTTGAGCGCCTGGATGGGGTTAATTTGTCGAACAACTTTATTGCTACTGTGGCACCGCACTGCCCGTGCTGGGACGCTGCGATGAGCGCGTACACGATGGGTCGCGACAGGGGGCCCGCCCAAGGCATGACGGCAGGTGGAAGTACTCCTGAGGGTATGCCATCGGCACATGATGAGAACGGTGACTCGGCTTTGAAGAGACCTATAGAAGATGGGGCGTTGGCACTTGACAACGATGGATACGAGCGTTCTGCGCTGGAGGTAGTTCCGACAGTGGTCTCCCAGGGAGAGGCTCGGGAGCGGCGGGAGCGGAAGCTTCATTCATACCGCGAGGCTATTGAAGCGTTTTCCCAGTTCTGCCCACACGCCCCCATGGATCCGGAGATGATTGGGAGGCCATCAGAAGAGGTACCGCAAAGCCTGCGCAACCCGTGCAGCTCCCTACGCACCCTCAGCCTTGCTGGCAACCGCTTAGAGCGGGTTGAGGACGTCGTCGCGCTACTCTGCTACAAGTCGCTCTCCGTGCTGGACCTCAGCCAGAACCGTATCGACGACGGCGAGGGGCTTCTTCTTATTCTGATGAGGCTTCCTCAGCTGAAGTCGTTGAAGCTATGCGGAAATCCCCTCGTGCGTACCCTACCCCGCTATCGGAAGACGGTTTTGGCGCGGTGTGTAGCACTCATGCATCTCGATGATCGCCCGGTCTTCGAGGAGGAGCGCCGACTTGTCAACGCCTGGGCGGCGGGCGGTGATGCAGGCGAAATGGAGGAACGGAAGAATATTCAGGAAGAGAAGAGGGAGGCGGAACAGCGGCGGCTGGATGACTTTCGCGCGCTCATATCGCAGCACCGTGATGGGAGTCACAAGGAGTACATTGACGCCGTCACTGTCTCCTCTAGAGCAGCTGATGCTCTCAACGAGCGAGGGCGCCGTTCAGTAGCAGAAGGGGATCCCGATTCCTCGTCTACCAGCTCCGACCAGTCGACGAATAATGATGCAAGTGAAGGTTCCCACTGCAGCGCCAGGAATGAGCCTTGCATGCGGCAACCGGTCGGCATGCGCGTGTGTGCGCCACTTGCCAACTGCAAACAGGCTGCGGTGTCTCTTGCGGCCACTCCGCAGCAGACGGACGGTGCCGGCGCGGCAGACCCTTTGGATGATGTGTACATTCCTCTCTGAGGAGAGACAAGTTGGTGGGACGGTTGGCTGGTAGTCCTGGGCGATTCTTTTTTTTTTTGCACTTTATGCGTGTGTGTGTGTGTGCGTGTGCTTGTTAGCCGCTTTTGGAGCACCGATGGGGTGCACATGCCTTTGTAGCAAGCGCTTCCACCGCGCCGGTAGGCCATGTCGTGACGGACGTGGCAGCGGGCAGGGGACCGTGAAGGGCCATATGAGGATGTCCCTGTGTGTACGGAGGGAACCAGATGATTTGATGTAAAAGAAATTTGAAATGGTTACTTCTTTGTGCGCATCTTCACCCGGTACCTCATTTTGCCCTAGCGGGCTAATTACGGTGTTACCAGCTCCATCATGGGCCCACCCATGTATTGTAGGGGTGAGGGGCATGGCGATATCTCGGGTATGCCTGCCGATAGTTGTGCCGTTGCGAGTGACACATCGCCATTGGTTCGGAGTAGACTCTATTTTCATGAGATTCTGCTCTAGAAGTGTTCCACGTTTCTGTGCTCCCTATCATCCGTTGCGCGCACCATCGCACAACAGCTTGGTTGTTCCTGTTCGTCTTTTCTTGTATTTGTGTATCTGCCTGTTCCTGTTACGGAGAGCGTGTTGCATGAGCGCGATCAACACACACCTTTTCTCATAGAGCTCTAGCAGCATACACATACTGTTTTATCCAGGCGTCTGTCGTTAGTTCATGAGTGAGCCAGATGAACAAAGGCCCTCTGCCGCGCCGCCTGTGAACGATGCTCCGCTGAGGGCGTATCGCATTTCATTTTCCGGCTTCTGCGACAATGATGAGTGCATGACAAAAGAGCTGCTTCTGCCATTGCGAAACGAGGGTGGGGGAAAGCCTTGCGTGGTGCATGATAGCATTGGGACAGACACCCCGGTGCAGCAGGGTGCTGTGCACGCGTGGGATGATGTCCCAGGGTCGCCTTCTAAAACACTGGAGGACTACAAGGCTTTAGCTAAGGCTCTCGGGGCTCGCGTAGACGCTAATATCACGCGAAAGACGAACCTGTTGGTGGCTCGACGCGGACTCACCGTCAAGCGAATACTTGCCGAGGAGCGCAATATACCAGTTGTGCTGCCTCAGTGGTTGGAGATGAGAGGGGAAATCCCGCTGGGTGCGTGTGCTGTGCCGTGGCTTTGCGGTTATGAATTCAGCGCGTCCTGCATGCCCACTGAGGAACGACAAGCCCTTGCCACCGTCATCCAGCGACATGGGGGGCGTCTGAATACCTCTCTCACGCTGCGGTGTGAGATGGTGCTTGTTCCCCCAGAATGTGCCAAGCAGCTTCAGAGCATGCGGCGTCGTCAGCGTTCATGCCTGCGGCGCTCAGTGAGTCATCCTGCAGCGGACACCCCCGCAACCGCGATTACAGAGAAGATACGCTTTGCGTGGCGGCACGGCATTCCCGTAGTGGAGTACACACGCTTCCTCCAGATGGCGGGGCTTCGCGGTGGGGAGGCAGTGACTCAGCGGAGAGGCGAGGAACATAGTGGGCCCGGTGCAGAAAACCTTCTTGGCCATCGGCGGCGCGACATAGATACCATTGCGGAGGTGTGCGGTATTCCCATCGTGGATAGTGATGAGCCAGCGCCCTTGATGAGTAGTGCGATGGATGAGTCGTCTGCCCTCGAAGGCGTTTTGGCTCTCAGTAGAGATGAGGAGGACGAGGGGACGGAAAGTTGTGCGTCTTCCTTCTACGATGCCACTGAGGAAGAAACAATTACCGCAATCGCCGACGCGTACTCAGGTGATGAGGGACAGACGTGTGGAGAGGGGGAAAGCTCAATTCCCTTCACTGCGGCAGATTACTTCAGCGGCACTGCGGGACTGGCCGATGCGATGAGAGAACCTGCGGTGCTCAGTCACGCTGTGTCAGAATACTACGGGCAACACCGACGGGATAGGAATAGTGGCCTGTCCCCTGTAGCTCTCGCTCGCCGTTTTGTTTCACCAGGTGGACCCTCCGCCGTGATGTCTGGCCCCTGCAACACAGAGCCTATCCAGGGCGCCTCCCAGCGTGCCTTTGAGCTTCCCTTCGCCGCCCTCAATCCGCCGTTCATTTCTGTCGTACTGCTCGGCTGTACGGAGGTGGAGCTGCGAGAGGGGGCCAAGATGTGCCTCGCCTGTCGCTTTCTACGTACGCCGGTGCCCACGCCGCGTACTGATGTGATCATCCTCGGAAGCGTGTGCTTGCGCAAAAGAAGGTACCGCGGCGACGCGGGTAAGCGGGATAAGCATCGAGCAGGCTCCACTACTCCGCCTGCTGGCACGTCTCTCCGTGAATTGTCAATGCAGGCAAACACGAATGCATCCAACAGCGGGCGCTCATCGGTTGTCGTGTTCTACGACTGTCCGGCAGAGCTCGTGCGGACGCTGGAAGTTGTTTCTGGCGTGCCCATGTCGCATCTAGTGCCATTTGACTGGTTGATCGCTTGCCATGCCCAGGCGTTGGAGGTCGCTGCGGCACATGGCCACAGGCGTCTACAAGGCGAGAACACCATGCAAGGCTGCTTCACTTCTAGGGAGACTATGGACCAGGAGACGGAGCATGCGCCTTTTACAGTTGCCGAGGAGGATGAGGACCGTGTTCGGCCGTCTTCGGACGTAGCACCGGCCTTTCTTCCACTACCACCTATTCCTGTGGAGCAGTTGCCACGCCCTGGCGGCAAGCGCTTCCGCATCCGCGCAAAGGCTGAGAGGTATGTTGCTCCACTGGCGGAAAACGTGAGACCATCGCAGGAGAAGTTGTGTGTTGACAAGGACAGACATCCAGAGAAAATCGACACAGTGGATGAACAGCACCGACGACGGCATGCACCCATATTACAGGAGCCACCCGGCAGGCCTTCCAGCGTGAATCGCAGCACTGCAGTAACGCGTGTGGAGAAGCAGTTGACGTTACAGAAGGCCCCAAAGACGCCACTGCCGGCAGATGCTTCGCATTTTTCCAGATCAAGTGTAGCGACGGCACAGATTGGAGAAGTCACTCGTGTGTCCGAGGACCGTCAGGAGGCCATGGACCGTGAGCGAGCGAGCCGTATCCTTGCAGGGCACTTACGCGTCATTTTCCCAACGGTAGAGGAGTGTCGAGGGGCTTCGGTAGCGATGCTCTTCTCACGCTGTCTGATTTGTTTTGTGGAGGGCGAGTTCTCCCGCGTAGATCTCGCTGTGGTGCGTGGACTCATTAAATACGGCGGTGGAACGCGGATGAAGGAAACCCCTGAGACGTGGGCACGGGCACTCTCCAAGAAGTGGAGTTCATCTGGTGAAGGTGCCACGCAAGATTCTGGCATGATCGCTGTTCGTGCCAGTGCGGCTTTCGGAAAGAAGCAGCGACGGCACATGCGAACAGACAAACAGGCAGTGGAGCAGTGTGGCTTACAGACGCCACAACGTCGGATGCAGACTCAAAACAAGGGTGAGGGCAACGGCGATTTGGCCACTTCCGCGATGTCGGGGGGTTCCGCAACCTGCATTAGTACACCCGCCCTCTACATGATACCCCACTACTTCCAGCGACCTGCGAGTGACACCGAGCACACCAAAAGTGCAGACAAGCCGCCATCTCGACTGCTGAAATCCTCCATCAACCCGTTGAGGTACCTCCAGCCCATCACTTCTGACTACATTCTATCGTGTCTCGCGTGCCAGATATTGGTGAACCCCAGAAGCTGCTTTCTTTTTCACCAGCCCATCTGCAGCGCCCCGGATATGGCCCTGCTGCAGCATCATCGATCTGCAGGCAGTGGCAGAGAGCACCATGCCCCATCACAGCCGGCTTTGTCCCCGTGGGTATGGGCGAGGCGGTACGAAAAAACGGCGTCTGTCGGCGTTTGTATTTCGTTTGTGTGGCGACTGCCTTGCATGTGGATGGAAAAGAACATGAATGCCATCCCTGTTGCCGCCGGGGAAGTAGATGACTTGGTGCCCAATCAGCGCGCGGCCGCATTGCTGCGGGTACTGCTCTACGCACTTCATAATGTTATTCAACCGCTTGGGGGATCCCTTCTCGATACCTACTCTCCAGAGGCTGTGACACATCTTGTGTTCGTGGATGTGGCTGCGATTGTAAGGAGCTCGTTGCTGTCCTTGTATGGGCCGCCGGAGAATGATAAGGACGATGCTTGCGAGTGCCAGTATTGGCCGCTACGTGATGTTCAGGTGGCTGTCCCTTACGCAGAGCGACAGCAGACGCTTTTTATGAAGCTCGCTTGGCTGGAAGCGTGCCGGGAATGGGGAGTCTTCATTGAGGAGACGCCTGCTCACATGATGAGGGAATTCCAAAACCATTGCCCAGCACCGAGGACGGAAGAGAGGACGAGCTGTACTCCAACTCGTGCCAGCAACGTTTACTCGTCCTCTCCCATGCGTGCTATTGATCAGAGGGAAGGAAAGACGCGGGCAGGTTTCCTGCCACGTGTGTCGCGCATGTTGCAGCAACGTGTTGGCAGCACCCCTGCCAGAGGTTTGTGCACCTCTGATATGGCAGCCGGTGCAGTAAGTGCAGACCCATCCCAGGTGCCGATGAAAGGGAGCAGGGGCACCCATCGTACCCAGCAAAGCGCTGCGAAGGTCGCCACGGAGTCCCCCATGCCAAGTCCTGTAAGGGTCACCGAGACCTGCTATTCGCGTAAGCGGCCGCGCTCCCCCGAAACAATGGAATCCTTACACGAAAGCGTGAGGGCAGCGGTTGTGTCTGTAAACTCTGCGTCACGGAGCGACCGTCTTCGGGACCCAGCCGCGCCCTCCCCCAGTCGTAGCCCCTCGATGCAGGCACGTAGTCAGAATACGCAGTCTCTGGCAGGACAAATGCAGGCGGACGCCTTTCTGCTACGCCTGAAAGACGTCTTTCACTTCACTACTCCCACCTCAACGCCGCAGTCACAGAGGATGTGTGGCGGCAGTCCCCGCCGCGGCTCGGATGAACGTGACGCGCCGCTAGCGCAGTTGCAACGCCTGGCCCCTCTCCCACCGGCGTCCACTTCTGACCTCCCCTCTGCCCCCAAGGGACCAGAGGCCGAGACTGAGCGTCGAGGTGGGGATCACACCGCACCTCCATTCCCCACTGTCTGCGAGCTCGACTTTGCCATTGAGACCCATGTGAAGGAGCCTTTGGGCCCAACCAACAGTAACCTTGGTGTAGAGGTGGCCCCCTTGTTGGACATGCATCCCACAGCCGTCTCCGGCACGGCGGAGGAGGCCAACGAGCTCATGGCGTGCAATAGCCAGTGTGACCCACCTTTTAGCCCAGCCTCCTCCTGTACAGTGTCAACACCACCGCGCGGCGTCTTTCAGCAAGCGGCGGAGGAATCGCGGCTTCTGGTGGTGGAACAAGAATGCTCGCGGCAACAGCCTCACCGTGCTGGATCTGCCAGCTCCATCTCCAATGGTAGCCATCATACGCGGCTGGTGCAGTCGCACGCAAGTCAGTTGGCACCTTGGGACCCACGTGGAGGATCAAGCGGTGAGGATCTTCAGCGATCGTCTGTACGAGCCTACTGCGCTTCTGGCAGTCCAACGTGTACCGTACTTGGTAACTTTTCGGGACCGCGGGCGACAACCCAAAGAGGCCAGCTAGGTTTATTGAACTCGTCCAGGGACGGCGGCGCCGTGTTCCTTCCAGAGATTCGTGATGTCCCAGACATTTTATGCAGTGGGACACGGCCGACCGAGGGGAAGGAGGGAGCCTCTACCGTGGTGGAAAGCTTTACTCAAGACGGTGAGGGTGAAGGCTTGCACACGCTGGATATGCCTCAACTGGAAGTTCGGACAAGTACTCCATTACCCAAGCCTGCGAATCTGGTGGTGGTGGTGGACAGCGGCGATGAAAAGGAAAGTGACAAGTGCGATTCGGCGGACTCATGGTCTGGGATAAGAGACGTTGCGGAAGGTCGGTCCGTCTCCGCGCCTCCTCCGAGGCTTCAACTGGCGTGCAGCAGTTTTATGAAGCCTGTCAAGGCTTGTGCTACCGAAGCAGGCGCTGCACGACATAATAAGGACATGGGTGGCCACCCCTACTCTGTCGGCCAGTCATGGCAACATGCTGTCGCCGTACAGGTATATGTTTTACACGACGTACCTCAACGCGAAGAACTCATGCACGGGTGCAAAGATGCTCTTGCGGAAGTCTTTCTTGCTACAATTGGGAGGAAAGATGGGAGTCAACCTCCCTTGCTCGTAACGCCATCGTCGGACCGACCGAATCCCTGGCGGAAAAGTGTTTACGCTGCCTCCACAGTGGAGGCAGCGAAGGGGCGCGTTCCGTTGGCTTCCAATGACCTTCTCTGCTTCGTGGATGAGTGCGAAGCTGCCGACGTGATTGTCACGCACGATCTGAGCCCTCGAGAGAGCGTACTGACTGCCATTGCAGGAGGTCTTTGGGTCGTTCGGCCCTCCTTTTTGCAACAACTGCCAGCCCACTTACGCAAGCAAGGATTAGCGGCAGATCTCTTTGCGGGTTGCTTAACTAACTTGCTGGAAGCACACGAGTGGTGCGCTGAGTGGCTCTCTCCCGACGCCCCACAGTTCCACAAGGCATTGGCCAAGCAGTGCCGCCTCCGGCGGCAAACCCGGCAGGATTGTGGACGACGTGTTTTTGATGGTATGGGATTTATCCTATGCTTCCCCACCATGCAGCAGCTGGAGAAAAATGAGCAACCTGTCCTCCCATCTCAGCCCTCTGATAAAGTTGTAGACGTCGACGTTGCCCCGCTTCTCTTGCTTGATGACTGCAAAGACAACAGTGTACGGGGAGTAAAAGAGAGGGGAACTCGCAACCGTGTGTCGGACAAGCAACCACCAGAGGTGTGCTCCGTAGAGTCCTCCATCCGCCTGTGCCATAGGTTGGAGAAGAAGATGGAAGCCGTTGTGCAGGTGATTCGGGCTGGTGGCGGCCGTATTTGTGATGTTGTGCGCGTCGAGCAGGTGCCCATGACAGTGAGCGGACCTGCACTCACATTGCGTTGTGTGAGTTCAAATGTGTTTGCGTTGCCGGAGGTGTCTCAGCGGATCTCTTGCGATGCGCTGCAGTTCCACCCGATGCTCGATGACCTTGCGCTGCTGTTTTGTGGTGTGATCATCACAGGTGGCCAGGGAAGTGAGCACCGTTTGAAGGCTGCATCTGCACCATCCGCTCACCAAGAGCCGATTCGGCAGTTAATGTGCTTGTTTGATTCAAGCCTGATGAAGGTAGTAATCCAGGCAAGTGAAGCTAGGATGGGGTGTTCACCCGCGCACAGCGTTCCACTTCAAGAGTGGCTTCACGAAGCATTTTGTTCTTCTGACGGCAACATACGAAAGAACAACGCAGCGCAGAAGATCCAGCACCATCTTCGGCACGCTCGGGATTCGGCACATCAGAGCAGCGTAGCTTCCAGGCGGGCCGAGGTTGGGGCGGCACGTGCTCTGTCGAGTGCACCACGCTCACGGTCTGCACCTTGTGCTTTGCCGAGTGCGCAAGAGAAAAATCCTTCACCCTCTCATCGGCGACCAGGTCCGTGCTCATGCTTCTCCATGGCAGTGGAGGATGGCTGGTGCTCGTGCTACGCTTCGATGAGCACAGAAGTGCGGCGATTGCGGAAGCGGCACTCTAGGAGCCCTGACTTGGCTGTTGGTAGTGGTGTGTGGCAATCCGAGGGCCTCCGACAGATAACGAAGGTGAGCGTGACGTCGATGAGTTGGGTGGCACAACAGGTTGCAGGCCAGTGGTGTGCGGAAGATAGCGTGGAAGTTCTTTAGCACTCAAGCATGTATTTTTTCCGTGCTCGTGCCTGCAATAGGCTTGCCATTCTGTACGAACCACAGTGCTGCGTCCTGCTGCTTGATTGCTTTGTTTGCTTAAGCTGTGCACGACAAATTCTTCCACGGCGGAGTCTAGTTCGTCGGTGAACCTTGCATCACACTCCCGCGCTTCCGAAGCGTTCCAACGCGAGGCGTATCCCTTACGTGGTCTGATCATCCTTTTTTTTTTATTTTGGCTTTTCACGATGTGCTGGACGGGGTGAGGGTGTCCTGGTAAAGGGAAAAGGTTTGTTGTTGTTTTTTTCAATCGGAACTCGCCCTTTGTACGACAGTTTTTTTATCTCATGTCCACAAACGCCATCGGCATTGACCTTGGCACGACCTACTCATGCGTCGGG
This sequence comes from Blechomonas ayalai, assembly GCA_020509355.1. NCBI lineage: Eukaryota > Euglenozoa > Kinetoplastea > Trypanosomatida > Trypanosomatidae > Blechomonas > Blechomonas ayalai. The sequence goes on along the minus strand of JAIZPF010000053.1, from coordinate 69,803 downwards.
GTTTTTAAGAATGACCAAGTGGAGATCATTGCCAATGACCAAGGAAACCGCACCACCCCATCATATGTGGCCTTTACGGAAGCAGAGCGTCTTGTTGGTGATGCCGCCAAGAATCAGGTGGCGATGAATCCCACCAACACTGTTTTTGACGCGAAGCGTATGATTGGCCGCAAGTTTGATGACCTCGACCTGCAGTCCGACTTGAAGCACTGGCCCTTCAAGGTCACTGTGAAGGACGGCAAGCCTGTAGTACAGGTGGAGTTCCAGAACAGCACGAAGACGTTCTTCCCAGAGGAGATCAGTGCTATGGTGCTGGGCAAGATGAAGGATACTGCTGAGGCATACCTGGGTGAGAAGGTGACCAAGGCTGTCATTACGGTTCCTGCGTATTTCAACGACTCTCAGCGTCAGGCCACTAAAGACGCTGGCCAGATCGCCGGCTTGGAGGTTTTGCGCATCATCAACGAGCCCACCGCGGCGGCCATCGCGTATGGCATGGATAAGAAGGCCAACGCTGGCGAGAAAAATGTGCTTATCTTTGATTTGGGTGGTGGTACGTTCGATGTTACGTTACTCACCATAGAAGGGGGGGTATTCGAGGTCAAGGCCACGGCGGGTGATACACACCTCGGTGGTGAGGACTTTGATAATCGCCTGGTGGACTATTTTGCAACGGAATTCAAGACACGTTGTGGAAAGGACTGCCGCGTCAACGCGCGTGCTACCCGTCGTTTGCGCACCGCATGCGAGCGTGTGAAGCGTACTCTCTCCAGTTCGACCAACGCCAACATCGAGATAGATGCCCTGTATGAAGGTTGTGACTTCTTTTCCAAACTGACACGTGCCCGGTTTGAGGAAATGTGCCGCGACCAGTTTGAGAAGTGCCTTGATCCAGTGAAGAAGGTGCTCGCTGATGCGGAAATGAAGCCTCAGGATGTGCACGATGTGGTCCTCGTTGGGGGATCCACTCGTATTCCCAAAATTCAGCAGATTGTAACGCAGTTCTTTGGCGGAAAGGAGCCTAACCGCTCCATCAACCCTGATGAGGCGGTGGCGTACGGTGCGGCTGTGCAAGCCCATATCCTCAGCGGTGGGAAGTCGGAGAAGACAGATGGCCTGCTGCTGCTCGACGTGACGCCTCTTTCCCTCGGGGTAGAGACGGCCGGCGGTGTCATGTCCGTTCTGATTCCGCGCAACACTACCATGCCAATTCAGAAGTCCCAGACTTTTTCCACTAACGCCGATGGTCAGCGTAGCGTCGAGATTAAGGTGTATGAAGGGGAACGGCCACTCGTCTCGCAGTGTGAATGCCTTGGTACGTTCACGTTAACCGATATCCCACCCATGCCCCGCGGCAAGGCGCGCGTAACGGTATCCTTTGACGTCAACACGGATGGTATTCTCGTGGTGAGCGCTACGGAAGAGTCGGGCGGCAAGAAGCAAGCCATTACCATCAACAACGACAAGGGCCGTCTCACCAAGGAGCAGATCGAGGCGATGGTGAAGGAGGCGGAGCGCTTCGCTGAGGAGGACCGTCAGAATGCTGACCGTATTGAGGCCCGCCACACTTTGGAGAACTATACCTTTTCTATGCGGGCTACTATGGACGATCCTGACGTGCGTAACGGTGTTGCGGCCGAGGACCTGCAGAAGATTCAGGCCGCTGTCAGCATGGCCTCCAACTGGTTGGATGACAATCAAGACGCGACAAAGGAGGAGTATCTTGAGCACACCAAGAGCATTGAGGCTGTCGCCCACCCTATTCTCTCAGAGTACTACAAGAAGAAGGTTATGGAGGCGCCACATAACCCAGGAACGAACGCGGAAGGGCAACAAGGAGCCGGCCAGGGTGAAAATGCGCCACCGGAAGCGGAGGACGTTGATTAAAGTCAATATACAAGGTATGCGCCGCATGTAGGAAGGGCGGACGGGGGAGTATGTGCGGAAGTTTAAAAGGGACAGGAAGAGGAAGAGGCGGAGGGGGAGGCGCGTTAAACAAACGGGAGGAATGAAATAGGAGAAGACATACGGAGGTGTGTCGATAATTGTGAAGTGCACACCCTTCCTAGCACGCCAGGCATTCTGCACACCACATCAAACGATGTACGGATGCGGTACCCTGTATGGAGGGGCGGGGGCGGGGCGTAACACATGCATGAGGGATGGTAGTAAAGGGAAACAGCAACTGAAGTATTGCACTAGCGTCTCTGCTGTAGCGCGCCAGGTCTTGCTGACCATGACGAGTGCGCATTCGTTGCATTACGGGAGACCTAGTGTATGCCTTCACATACGTCGTTCGTCGGTGCTGACTGTGCTCCCCCCTCTTCTACGTTGTGAGTGAGACGATGCGAGCTGGTAACTTTATTTCTTTGGGGGGGGGGGAAAGTAGATATCCGACTGCCTTTGTCACGACGGTGCATCGTTGTTGTTGTTGTTCTTTTAGGTTGGAAAAGAGATGTGGGATGCAACTGAAACACCCAAGAGCGAAACGTATTTCTGCTCCCACTGATATGATGTGTGAAAGTTACACATTTATCTGTATACACGCCAGAACTTAC
>JAIZPF010000053.1:13756-67191 GCA_020509355.1 Blechomonas ayalai | reverse complement strand
GCCAGAACTTACAGTACCCGCCTGGACATTTTTTTTTTTTTTTTGAAAGGACTGCCCGCTGCATGTACATGAGCCCATACTGCCTCATGCATTCAGTGAGATACGGGTTACCCGCTCTGACTGTGATGCAGGGGAGTATTCGGTTTCTCGACCTCCACCGTGGTACTATTCGGTTGCTTCCCTTTTCTGTCCTCCCCTTTCGGTACGTTGTGACTTTTTATTTATTGATTTATGGAACACCATTAGTTGCCGCCCATTATGCAGGTCTCGTTGCATAACAAGGTTAAAACGTATAATCTTACGGCAGGGAAGTCCCTGCCGGAATGGCTGAGCGAGCGTAGGAAAGGTAAAAAAGCTGCCGGAGGGGAAAATCGTATCGAACTTCTACACGACCTCGAGTTTCCTCACTGTGCACGCACGATCTTTCGTTGTCCCAATGGCACGAACCTTTTCACTGCCGGGGACTACCCGTATCGGCTCAAGTGCTTTGATGTTAATGAGCTCAGCATGAAGTATAGTTTTAACGCCGATATGAATATCCTGTCTGGCGTCTGCCTGTCTTCCGACTACCGCAAGTTTGCGCTGCGCGGGGAGGGAAGACAAATTACTGTCCACCACTCGGCAGTGATTGTAGACCGGCTACGTGTGCCTCACATTCAGCGTAGTCTGGCCTACAATTGCTTCACCGCTGAGCTACTCTCGTCGGGTGTGTCGCACGAGGTCTTTCGCGTGAATCTCGAAACAGGGACTTTCGTCGAGAGCTATAAGACACAATCGGCGGAGGGGGTAAACCATGTCGAGGTGGTGTCCAATGGACCAGTAAGTGGACTTGTGCTGACTGCTGGTTGTGACGGCGTCCTGGAGGCATGGGACAGCCGTGCTGGGACTTGCGCGGCGCGTGTGCGTGTGGCCGGGGCAGGATCCTTTTCTGGCCTAGCGGAACAGTGCGAAATTCGGCACATCGCGCACGAGGACGGCGGTCTTCTTCTTTCGTGCGGGATGGAGAGTGGAGAGGTGCTGCTGTACGACGTACGCCTTCAAAAGCCCCTTCTTGTGAAGGACCATATGAATAGTCTGCCTATTGTGAAGACGTACTTCTTCCAAGGTAGGAGCACATCAACGGGGGAGGCAAGTTACGTCCTGTCGGCGGACACCAGGAGCCTTAAGATTTGGAGCAAGAAGGATGGCAGTAATTTCACGAGCATTGAGGCCCCTGCGGATATCACCGACTTCTGCCTACTGCGAAGCAAGCACAACCTTGTGGCACCTTATGAGTGCGACGACAGCGGTGTCGTTTGCATCTGCTGTGATGTACCCCGTGTACAGATGCACTTCATCCCTCAGCTGGGTGTCGCTCCGCGATGGGCCTCGTTTCTCGACGTCCTCACGGAGGAGCTCGAGGAAAAGGAATCCACTACAGTGTATGATGACTTTACGTTTATTTCAAAGGACCAGATGGAGACGCTGGGTATTACCGCGGAGGATATGGCGGACGGTAAGATACGCCCTGTAATGCACGGCGCGTTCATTGAGAACAGTTTGTATCGCGAACTGAAGGCAGTGATTGATCCGGCAGAGTTCAACCGCTATCTGGCGGCGAATGCGAAGAAGAGGAGGGAAGATCGCTGGTCAAATCGGATCAGTAAATTCAAGCGTGTCGACGCCGCTGCCGCGGATGAAGAAGGTGAAGACGGCGCTGGTGCGATGGGCCAGAATACATCTCCACTGGCTGCTGCGAAGAGGGACCCTCGCTTCGCTAAGGCGTTTGGCAGTAGCAGCACAACGGCCGCTTCCTACGCCCTCGACCGCAGCAATCCTGAGTACACTAAACTGCTACAGACAATCAACGAACGCCGTGAGAAGGCGGCTGAACGTCGTCAGCGATATGAGTCTGATCTTTTTTCTGTCGTAGCGGACCCTGGGGATATGGGAGGTGAGGAGCCTGCTAGATTAGGTGAGGCTGCCGATGATGACGATTATGATGAAGCGCGAAGGCATCTCATAGGCGTACAGAGCTCGGGGAAGGTACCCCGCAGGCGTAAGTCACGTACTCCCAGAGGTGAGACCACCATGGAAGATCGTGCTCATCGCCATTCTTCGGTTGGGGGCGATGGCCGTCAAGTCACCATGTTCGAGGTCAACAAGGAGGGGGCGGACATCTTTGCTCGTAATGACAAGCACATTCACGCAGCACGGAAGAAGAAGCGTGAGGAGAAGCTGACGTTGGCGGACCGCTTGAAACGCATGCGTCAGTGAGACATTTTGTCGGGTAAGAGAAATGTGTGTCTGATAATAATCGAGGGATGCGCTTGGGGGAGGGGGGATTGAATGGGTTTCGGATACGTGCTCATGTGCATGGGAGCGCTATGCACGTGAGCAGAGTACCGTCTGTTGCGTCTTAAACGTTTCACGGTTAATCATTTCGGCATCAAATGCTCACCAATGACTGTAAGTGCACCATAACGAAAAAGTGTTCCGAAGGTGAGCGATGGTTGAGCTGTCCTGTGGTTTGGCCTGGCCGCAAGCTTGGTGATGTGACTCATGCAATTAGGTGTGCTTCTTGCAGCATGGGATGCGGGAAGCGTATCATTGCATGCAGGTGCGCATCTCTCTACTTGTGTTATGCGTGTGGTATATTGCCGCTATCTTTTGTCGCGTCTTGCTTCTTTTTTATGTCTGCTGGCGTATTTTCGCTATTCTTCTCTCTACCATTTGCACACGCATGCGCAAATGCTAGGCGATCGATTCATAGACGCTGGTCTCCCATAAATCCCGCTGCCAACGCTCTTTCTCTAGTGCCAAGTCCCATCTGCTAGGGACTTCCTTTCTCCTCTCTTTCATTTGTGTACTGTTTTTTTTGTTTTCCCCTGTATTCCTGCCGTTTATAGGTGAGATACCCTCGTACCTCCTCTTCGGGGGTTAAGTGCGATTGCGGGATAGGAAGCGGTAGCTCTGCAGTTCTTCTGGTTCATATATTTTTGCTTAGCTCGATTGCTGGAGGAGAAGGAGAAAGACTTGTGATAGTATACGCCAGTGATTATAGAAGGCTCACCTTTAGCACCTTACCTTTTTGCAGAACATACGTCCCTCTTTGTCTATCTTTGGTTTGAGTAGAAGAAGTTGTGAGGAGCTCACGTCAACGCAGGGTGCAGAGTTCGATTGCCGTGTGCTGCAAGTTTCTGCCACTCGCCATTTTCCGCGACCCCCGCTTCCAATCATTCCGCACACAGAGTTACTGCGTACACGTGCAGTGGACTTGTTCTTTGGTGCCAATTATCAGACCCGCGCCAGTAGCAAAAGTCCATCCTTCGAGCGTAAGCATTCGTGTGATACCTGGCTCCCCCCTCTCCGGCAAACTTTGTGGTTTCTTTCTTAGGGTACTTGCGTGCGTGTGATTCGATCTGTCTGCTTGTAGCAGATTGATTGCTTTCCTGGTTAGGATTACCTTCGAAGACTGCTTTTGCTTTCATTGAATACATCGTAGTGAGGGGGGAGGGGGTGGGACTTGACGCCGCTTTCGGTCACGTCGAGCACTGCATTTTACCTGCCGACGATCTCTTTTTTGTTGTTTAGTTGTATTGCTTATTACTTCCCTTCAAGGCGGATTTGCAGATCTTCTTTTTCATCTGTTTTCGCGAAAGGCATCGGAAGTGCTTACCACTTACGCTGCTCGTTTGGCCCCTAGCAGCCTATAGAAGCGTATCATTCTTTAAAAGGCCTTTTGCTTCTTTCTCCTTTTCGCTCTTTGGGTGTGTGTGTGTGTGTGGATCTCGTAGGCTTTCTTGGTTGGCTGGTTCAATTTTGCTTACACCTTAGCTTATTATCTTATTACCTTGTCTGTCAGTGGGGGAAGGGACGGCAAATCATCTAATACTTCCCTCCCATTTCCTTCCCACAGCGAGGAGGTGTACGATTTTCTGTAGTAGTAAAGGTAAAAAATTATAATAATAATCTGAAAAAGGTAGCCATCGTAGCGTAGGGAAGCAAGGAAAGTGGTTGCCAGGGCACGTAGGTGTAGGTGCTGGTGTAGCGCTAAAACGTTTTTCTGAAATTAGTTGTTTTTCTTGGTCTTCTCGCTGCAAGTGAATATTCTTCTCTCCCCCTCGCTTGCTGACGCCCTTATCTTCTTCCTTCCACGCTACCGTCAACTGTTTTCCACCTGTCCTTGGGGGGGGTGTCCAGTGAAAGTGCAAAGCAGAAACGTCGTTCACTTGATCTGAGTTGAGTGGTGCCCGCTCCCCGTCGTACCCTTTCCCCCCTCCCTTGTGTTTGCACAGCTCTCACTGCCTTTGCGGTGTGTTGCGGTGTTATTGGTCTTCGCTTCAGTTCTCTTGTCCAGAACTGAAGTATAGCAGGCACACACCGTGAGCTGAGGCGTGTGCTTCAATCGTCCCTCTCCTTCTGTTACTGAAAGATTAGCACGTTTGGACATCTGTACGTATTTGTATAGATAAGCATATATCTAGTGGGCATTGCTTTCGCTCCTCCTCTTCTTAGTGATTTTCCCTACTGTTATATCATTCGCCCGGTTTCCATTTTTGTGTTTGCGTGCGTCTGTTTCAGTTCCGTGTTTATTAGTGGATTCTCGTCTTGTACTGTTGATCTTACGACTTTCTTTCTTGCTTGTTGACCGGTGTTGGTGGTGTTCACGACTTTTCTACTACGGTTCCCCCCGAGGAGGAACGAACGCATTCAGTGGACACACACGACGACCGAGTCATGCTACATTATTCCATGTGGCGTCCGGATGGCTCGACTGCGGCCTGTGAGGATTGCCACGCCTCGTTTTCCCTTTTACGGCGTCGGCACCACTGTCGGCATTGTGGTGGCTTATTCTGCCACCGATGCTCCTCCCAACAGGTCTGGCTAGTACCTCTCAGAGCAGAGGTGCCAAATTTCTATAGTAAAATGATGACCACCTCTCCACCCCATGGTAGCTTTTACATGAAGGCGGCAGAGGGCGGCGCTTCCGCGGTACTCCTGGAGCATGCTACCTCTACATCGGCGCATTCTTGGTCCTCAGGTAATGGCACCGGTTTACTGTATACGCAACGGGAAGGGCAATACGTGTCTGGCAGTATGGCAGACACCGACATCCCCGCATGCTCTTCGGAAGGTGTGGATACGGTGGACGAGTACCCGCATGACGACAACAGCATGTCCGAAGGCCAAGGAAGCCACATACCGTCAAATCAGCAGCGTTCCGCACGCTCTCCCTCAAGTACGCCCGCCGCCTGTGGGAGTCGCATGAGTCCGGGGAGCCTGCCGCTCCCTGCCGCCCCTCTTCCCGTGGCACACGGGAGCATGCCCCTCCTACTACCTCACACCCCATCACTTGCCCGTCCCAGCACCTCAGCGTGTGAAAAGATCGCCCCTGCAATGAGGGGAAAGCCGTGGAAGAGGTATGCGGTGCGTACGATGAGTGAAACGGATGGTGTGAGGCGTTACCTGTGCCGAGTCTGTCGTGTATGCTACAGGTCTCTGCTCGCAGGGAAGCCGAAAGTCGCGCTTTCTCCCCCATACGTGGATCCTACGGTATCTCGCGTTGGTACCACATCACTACTTTCACAGCTGACTCAAGCTCGATGCGGCACCCGCTGTTTTTCCTTTTCCTTGCCGTGGCCCAATAGGAGTTTTACCATTCAGGACCCCAGCAGTCCTTCTCGGACTTCCAGCGAAGCCAGCGGTGCAGCCCGCGATCCTCGGTCCCATGGAGGTACTCCTTCGGACATCCATCCGTGTCCCCGTTCATCACGAAAAGTGCCCAAGCCTCTGCTGCGCGTGCCTACCCCTGCTGAAGCCACAAGACTTGCCTGTTTTGGACAGAAGGACCGCAAGATTCTCGTCATGTTGATTGATGAGCGTGGAAAGCTTCTCTCCAGCTCACTACAAGACGGCTTCGCACGCAGTATGGGTGATGATCGGGGTGGAGGGGTGTTGTGGAGCAACCTGACGAGCGACTCCTCCGCCACGATGGGTAGCAGAGGGGTGTGTTGCCAGCCATTTCCAGTGTCTGCATCTGCTGACCGTGTCAAGGCATGTGCCACCCACGACAATTGCTTCTCTGCCCCATCGGGGGGGCGCATTCCCCTTTTTCATCCAGGCTGTGTGAGTGATCGGGACGAATACAGCCAGGCTACCCTCAGTTACCTTTTTGATGAGCTTCCCCTCGATGAAGGCATGGCATCATATGCCATCTCGCATGGCTTTTCTGGGGACTTGAGCAGTCGGAGGGCAGCGAGTCACACTTCGCGAAGGGAGACTTCTAGTTCCGCCATACTGGGTGACTTTATGACCCGCTCGGTATTGGAACTTTCTGGCAAATCGGATGTCCTGGCCACTTTTCAGCGGCGCCCCCGGCGCCGAGTGAAGCTTGAGGTGCCCTATGTCTGCACCGCTACAGAGGCCTCTCCAGACGTTCCCAAGGCGGCTCGCCCGGCTTTGGGTGAAATCCGTGCGGATATGGAGATCTACGGTGTAGCCACTGGGCAGCGGTTCACAACTCCCGTCTGTTACAGTGGTATGTCAGCGCTCAGCGGTCTGTGCATGCCGGGCACAAGTGATGCACAGAAGCTTCTCGAGGGGGAAATTACAAAGATGAGTATCTGTGCTTCTGGCTATGTATTCCTCCTGCTCCGCGGCGCTGCTGAGGATGAATGCTCCAGTCAAGGGAGTGTCGGGGAGGAGGGTGCGGCTCTTGACGGCATGGATTGCCCACGTATGATGGTGCACTACCCTTCCCCATCGTGCAGCTCGTCTGCCCGCCGGGATGGAAGCTTTCCCGCGCTTCCCCAGTTGCCCGCCTCGTCTCGCGAGGAGCATCGCCTTCGACCTCCACACCTGACCGACGCCCTTTTTTCAGGCCAACAGTTTTTTCAACTGTACGAGCACATAGGGGCGTGCGGAGGCAATGTACCACCAATTGTCATCGCTGATGTCGCCTGCCGGAGTGTAGTGGAGCAGCTGAATCGGCAGCACGGCGGCGGGGTAGGCCCTTCCTACGTCACACCTCTGGCTGCGGTATCAGGACTTGGTGTAAGAAGCCAAATGGTAGGGGAGGAGGCCGCCACGTCCGCTCTCCTGCCATCTACCACCGCTGCGGTGACGCTTCTGGCGATGAAATCCCTTCAGTATGTTGCACAGCAATTGGGTGTGACGTATTTCTCTGACATGTACTCGGAAAGCATGTCGACATCGCCCGGACGTAATGCGGCGGGTGAACTCCTCGAGAGTGGAAGTATAAATGACGATTTCCTGAAACATTCACTGGAACAGGTGGTCGCGTTAGGCATCCTCCGTGATGTAGACGCCGCCGGCTACTGAATACTATGAAATGGATGGGAGACAGGAATCATGGGCTGGCGGCACGTGTGGCATACGGCGGTGGACTTGCCTGCGGTGGGTGCGCGACGGAAACATCATGCAGAATGGTGAGGGGCTCCTCCAAGAGCGAGCCACAACATTCAGCTGTTGCGCACACATAAACATAAAGTATACAGTAGGACAGCAAATACCCATGCCACACCGAAGGGCGAGGGAGGTATTTAGGACTGGGGCTGCGCACGCTTCGATGCTTACGAAAAAGTCCTGCGCCTATAAACCTCCCTATCCGAAAAGACAGACGACGAAGAAAATCTCAGCGCCTCGCTTCGTTTCCCGTGTACTGATGTGCGCCGTGTTGAACATATGGTCTGCTGATTCTCCGTCGGTGTCGCCTTTTCAGATAGGAATATGGATGCGCAGGATGAAGTAGTGGAATACTTTTCCTTTTCATTAAGCTTCGTTTTGTTGTTTTTTTCCTTTTCGTTGTTGCTCTCTGGCTTGTCCTTCCCCCTCTACTTCTACCTCTTCCGTACCTCCTCCAACAAGCGTCTATTCTCTTTCCCTTTTGCGTGGCGAATTGTTGGTAGGCTTGTGTATCGATATGATTTAATTTTTTGGTGTTGCTGAGTGACCATCTGAGAGAGCTCTTCCCTGCGGACATACTCCTTTCAAGGAGTACCGAATCACATGAAATGGTGCCTTGCAGGGGAATGGCGAGCATCAAGGGCGATGCCGCTATTTGGGAAATTGTTTGCCACCTCCGCTACCCTATCGCGTCTGTTTGTGAAGTAGCTTGTGTGCCTCTTCAAGGAGATGGGTGCGTGATACAGCAGGGATGAGGGTACAGCGTGCGTCTGTTGCTGATGGTGTTCCCCTTCTGGCGTAGTGATGACGTCCTCTTTACCCTTAAGTGGGCCGGGGCCACTCTTACGGCGTACCAGGAGATGAGGATTGCACCAAACGCTGAGGAAGCAGCTTTATGATGATACACCGTTGGCAAGCCTTTAGAAGGTTTCGATGCAGCTCGTCCGCGACGAGAGAGGCAGCCCCGCAGGATGAGTGGAGAGGGGGTGTGCTTCTTAACGGTTTCTCTCGCTCTCCTTTGACTGGTTCCAGCGGAGTGCCACAAGCGTATTTGGGTCTCCCTCAGGGTCTTGATAGCTAAAAGTGCACTTCATTCGCTGTGTTGCCTTTGTCTCTATGGGTTTAGTTGGATAGAGGTGTGGGCGGGTGTGGATGCGTGTGTTTTACACGGCCTCCCCTCGTACTCGGCGTGACAAAAAGGAAGGCGGAGATAGGCATACATACAGCCCATCACCGCTCCATATCGGACGGCCAGCAGCGTTTGTTTGATGTTGTCCCACCAGCTTTATCATCACAGCACGGTGCTGCTACAGCGCACGCCGCAGCCACATTTGGCCAACACAAGCAGGGCCGTGGTGGCTCGTATTGCTGGCGTTAGTGTGCGACTAGCGAGCACATCACGGTGCGCACAACCGTCGTCAGCGAGTGCGAGCGACTACCGTGATGGCGGCCCTCGCAGCACGCTCGAGGAGGAAGACAGGCTCTTGGAGGAGGAAGAATTCAAGACTGTAGAGGACATGCAGGATGGCTACATGCCACTTGCACATCGCCTAGCAGGTAAGGCTGATGCGCTGGACATGGAGTTGAAGCGCCTACGATACGTTTTGTTTGAGAAGCGCCAGCTACTAGTTGATACCGCTGCTGCAACGGTGACGGGCCGACCGTGCAGCACTCAGCGTGCCTATCGCCGTGTGAAGAAAGACTACACCAAAGGAATGGCCGAGGAAATTAGCGGCAGCCCTTGTTCACAAACAGGAGAGAGATATGCGGACGTTGCAGTCTACACACACTGGAAGGGGACCTCCTCCCCTAGTGTTAGGTTAATCGGTGCACTCATGAACATGCACCGAGGATCATCCTTAGATGGCCATGATGGTGGTTCGTCGCATGAACTGGTGCCCCTGGACCGCGACTTGCACTACCTGCGTCATGGGAAGGCACTGAGCGCTCTCAACTACTACAGTCGTATGAACCTCGTCCCCAAGAAGAACCTTTGGCATGCACTGTACCACATCACATGGAACGTGTGGGTGGGCTGTCAGAATGCGGTAGGCTGCGCTGTATTCGGAGCCTTGCGTGGTGCGCGAGATCGCGGCTGGTTGTGTGGCGCTCCCATAGGGGGCGCCTTGGGCGCTGTGAAGGGTCTTATTTTTCTCGGCGTGGCGCTCGTGGTCTCCCCGCTGGTGCATCTGCCGAGGGGGCTGTGCAACAGCCTGTACGGCGCACTGAACTTTTTTCAAGGGAGGTACTTGTTTGATGGGGGAAGTGGCAGATGGATGCGGTGTACCGTCGCTGATGCCGCTCTTCTACGCTATGAAATACAGCGTGAGAAGCGACTTATTCGTGCAATTGGTCGAGCGGAGTTTACACGGAAGCAGATGGTGGGCGAGGCCCGCTGGGCGGATCGACTAGCGGATATGGGGTTTTCTGTGAAGAGTTTGCAGAGCAAACTGAGGCCGCGTTCACGAGGTCAGGCTGTGGTTAAAGAGGATGATGGCGACGTCGGAGATCCATACGAGGTGCTTCAGGTGAAGCGCACGGCGACCACACAGCAGATCAAAGCGCAGTATAAACGGCTGGCTATGCTCTTTCACCCGGACGTCGCACAGAGCAACCGTGGAGGAGGCCCCCTCAGTGAGGTCGAGCGCCTTGAGATGCAGGGCAAGTTTGAGAACCTTTCCACTGCCTACCAGATCCTATCCAACCCGGAGAAACGGAGGGCTTATGACATGGGAGGGTCAGAGGCGCTTCGACTCCACGACACCAAATTTGGCCACTTCATGTCCCGCACACCGGAAGAAATGATCCAAAGTCTCTTTGGAGGGGAACGATTTCGCCGGCAGGTGGTGGGGGAGCTTCTCCGCTCGCACTGGTCCTTACGCAACGAGGCAAGGGTAAGTGTGTCTCTCCACGAGTTCGAAGAGCTACAGTGCATTCGCGTACGCCAACTTGCTGTGGAGCTAGCGAGCATTGTCGATACGCACGCCCGTCGGCCAACTCTGCCAAATGGTCGCCAAGCAAGGGATGATGACCCCGACACATCAGCCTCTGTGATGGAGCGAGGTTTGCCCAACCCGGCGCTTAAGAGGCAGTCACACAGCGGGGCGTTGCGACGGCATCACGGCGGGGGAGCCCACCCCTACAGTGCAGCCGCGAAGTCCAACACGAAGGATCGCATTTTTGACAACTACCTCATGACGGAGCTGGGAGGGCGGAAGGTTCAGTCGCTGCAGCCGGCCCGCTACGGTGCCCATCACGCTTCCAAGGGGAATGATGGCGACCACTTGGCTGACCTACGGGGCACTTCGCCCTTTGTGCTCCATCTTGGGAGCAACGAGTTCAACTGCTTCTCCCGTGATTTCGAAGAGCGATGCAATCGGTGGGTGGGTGCCCTTTCGGATGCATGCTTTGGAAAGGAGCTGTTGTATGAGGTGGGTGAGGCGTACGTTGTCCATGCCCAGCGATTCCTTGGCATCTTACCCTTTTACTCATCCAAGATGCTTGTGTATCGAAAAATATTTTCTGGCATTCACCGCGTCTGGGCTGCGTTTCATGACAAGACCAAGGTGGAGCAGGAGGACCTTGCCCGGCGCATGATGGTTGAATATTTCAATATGGAGTATGATGCGGTAGTGGCAGACTTGCATGTTACTCTACGCTACACGGTTCAGTGTGTGTTGCAGGATGAGGCGGTGAGCGAGGAGGTCCGGCGTAAACGGTGCTATGCCGTATGGCTTCTTGGGGAGAAGATGATGGCAAAGGGATCACCATGGTGCAATTCCAAGCGGGACGACGCGGAACTTCTTGTCTACGTTCAGCAAGCAGCCACATCGGCTGCCACGACGACCCAACCCCCATCGTTCTAGACTAATTTCGAGAGTACTTTGGTCGTGCATCGCGCAGCTGGGGATGGAAGGGTCTGTCCCGGTTTTTATTTCGCGGTTGTGTAGGAGGGATGGGCTGTATTAAATATGGGTTCATTACAGGTGTGGACAACACTCATACGGAGGCGCGATGTTCTAACACAGGAGGAACAGGGAAACAGGGCGGAGGGCACGGAGATGTTTCCCGATGCTGTTTCATACTCTCATCAGCTACATCATGTCCTTCCTTCTCGCTCATGCTTTGCTTCCATCCCGCCATTCTTCTGCACTACAAGGGGTGAGCACGTTGTTATTGGCTTTCTTAGCCTTCGCACAACAGTTGCGTTATTGCGAGACTATCTCTCGAGTCTCGGAGGGAGACACAGGTGGGTAGTGACGGCAAAGTAGTCCGACTGGACTTCATCCCTTCCGTACGTACAACAGCACTTGTATTCGTCACTCTGGCCTCCCACCCTCAAGTATATTATACCTATAGATATCTTCCCCTGTTGATTGGAGCACACAAAGACACATTAATACACACACACGCCCTTGGCACTTTATTTTTTATTGTTTATTGCATTTGGTTTGTGGTTACCTGTTTGCTTTAATTTCTGGTAGGGAACCGAACGGTACGCAGCGGTTCGTTGATCGAGGAGCAGCCTCGCAAAAACGGACGGCAGTCTATGGATATGAACTGCCATCGAAAGTCAAGTAATGCTTTGAGCGATGAGTGGGAACTGTTTCCTGAACGTATTGAGTCACAACCTGCTCCCGCTCGCCACCACTGCGAACAGGAGGTAAATGAGGGTCCCCCGCGCCACCCTGGCATCCCCATCAAGCAATCGGTCATCCGTCCGCTGTGCCTTTGCATGAATCAGAAGCACACGCGCATTGGTGTTGGACATGAAACGGGCTATCTTGTCTTTCAGGTGCAGCAGATTGCTGTGTCCAGCGAGCCTGACGAGGCGAAGGCAATGCCAGAGCCTGGCCGTCCATCCAGCACATCTTTTTCGAGTGTACCACACACTCGGCGTAGTTCCAAGCACACCCCCTTCCAGCTGGTGCTCGACCCGCTGTACAACATGGATGCGTTGTCCTTGGCGAAAGCCCAACGGAGGGCAGGGCCGCAAGTACCCCGGACGGTTGTTCCGTCTCAAGGGGGACACCCAGCGGATGACGTGCCATTATCGAATCCTAGGGACCAGGGAAGCCTCAGGGCAGGTGAGGTGGCTGACGCGGATGATGCCAATACAGACTTTCTTTCTTCGATAGTGCTGGCCAAACGACGGTTTCCCCTGCAGGATAGTGCCACATCACAAGTGAATGCGCACCCTGCTAGCGCAGGGGCACGCACCTTAACATGGAACGATGAAGAGGAGGACACGAGAGGACTTGATGAGGATGCTACCATTGGTTTTTCCGGGGGTGGCGTTTGTGTTATGGCTCTGCTCTACGAGCAGACCCTTGTAGCGGTTGTGGGCGGAGGGCCAACTCCCTTGGGTCCTCCTCAGATAGTGTTTCTTCTTCGTGGTGGCGTCCGGTATCATTCCATCACGCTACCGGATCCGGTGGTGCGACTTTTCCTTGATGCGCGGCTTCTCTTTGCTTGCACGACGCGGCAGTTGGTGGTGTACACTAACCCAACGGAGAAGGAATGGACATCATGCGGGTACGTGATGCCGTTTCATAGCGACCCATCTGGACTGCCTCACGCTGTGGACAAAAACGTGCCGTCGTCCACACCAGCGGCTGCTCAAGTGGCAGATGACGCCAGTGCCCCAAGATCCACTTTCGGTAGCTGTGGCTCGACCTCCGCGATTGAGAGCGCACCCGTACTGTTGCCTTTGACACGTCCCACTGTGACACAGCTACTGCCTATGATGCCGTGCTGGATGGATTATGGACGTAGTCTGCTTTTGTTACGCAGTAGTGCCTCGCCCTGCGGCTTTACACTTCTGCACTACAACGTTGCGCATGCGCAAACGGCGACAGGGTGCGTGGCGGGCCGATCAACGGTTACCGTGATCACTATTGCCACTCGAAATGAGGCCCATAAGAACACCATCTCGTGTCTCGCTCTGTACATCGGCTGTGCCTCGCTCAAGGCGAACGATAGCTGCTCTACCAGTGAAGTCAGAAGCTTAGGAAGTCCCACAGTTAGTGGTGAGGTGACCTATGCGGCTACATCCAGTGCTTATGCGACACGCATCGTACTGTGGATACTCACACGTGTTAGCAGCGATCCTGCCCGACAAGAGCAGCACGTCTTTATTCACTGGCGAGAGTTTCGAGTAGGCATTCGTGTACCTAGGGCACCGCTCCTGCAATCTGCAACGGAGCCCATTGGCGTCACCCATTTACAGTTCATCGGTGGGGCGCGGTACATCTTTTGCGTCCGTGGGACGGAAATGCATCTTTTCTCTACCGCCGTCGAGGACCCGAAGGAGAGGAAGAACGTCTGCAGGGAGCAACTGCAGGCATCCAACAACCATCGCTCTGTCTTTGCGAATGTGACGAAGCGGCTGAACCTGCGTCTCTCCTACACTGAGCAGGACTGGGCCTCGTGTGGGACTCGTCTTCCGGTGCAAGACCCGTTGTTTTACCCGTGTTGGCTATACATCTACCGACAAGATGCGGCGGCAGCAGCAGCCATAGCAGGCGGGCAGACGAATGCCAGCAAGGGAGCTGTGCTAGCAGGAAAAGTCGGGCGCTATCTCGGGTCTTACTCGCCGGCTGCATCGTGGTGGTATCGAGCGGAGACTTGGCTGCAGGAACCTTCGGCCATTCCTTCCCTAGAGGCAGTGACCGACGCTCCTGTGGGCACTGCCCCCATTTGGGGCCAGGCTTTTACCGACCTCGCCTCATGTCTATTGCTGTGGGAGGCTGAGGAAAGTGCGCTTTCTTCTGAGGTGTCCTGCCTCGCTGGTGGCGAAGGCACTGCTGCGCGTGAGGGGGCGAAGACGTTTCAGATGTACTGCGTCACCTGTGATGGGGTTTCCATGGCAGTTCGTATTCATACTCAAAGCGGGGATCTGCGCTGTACCCCTTGCGTACCCCTACTTATGCCATGAATGGATCGTCGTATCTTTCGTCAAAACCAAACCGTTCAGATGAGGTCTTCCATGGAAGGCCTGTGAAAGCGATGAGGCAGGGGGTGGCTGCATGGCCTTGGCGTCAACACTACGTTCCATCCCCTTTGTAGTGGCAAGACCTGAGCGGTTGTTATTTTTATTGGTTTCGTTTGCCGTTGCATTTTGGGAAGTGCTTCGACTGGCACGTTTATAGTGCGGCCTCACCAACACGTTAACCGTTTTTCTGTTCGTCCTCTCGCTGCCTCCCTTGCGTCATTTATTTTTGTCTTTGCCGGATTTATTTCCTCATTCTCCGTGCAGAGTGTGATGGAGAAGCGGTGGGAGGGTTGCTTGTGTAGGTTGGTGTTGCTTCTGTCCCCCGCCGCTCTCCAGAAAAAGATTGATGTGAATAAATATATACATATTTCCACACATTCCCGGGCGTGATGGGGCCCCTTCGTCTCTTGTGCTAGTTGCATTGCGATAGCTGTATGCCTTTCAGTCCTCTCTGTGTGGTTTGGTGTAAGCGCTCCACATTCACATGCTAGCAGCAACTGAAGTAGGACGAGGGGGAGGGGGTTCTGCCTTCGTGATGCTGTTGTCCTTCCGGTCTTCCTTCCGGCGACTCGTATTGCCTGAGACATGATACTGTCAGCGACCCTCTGTTTTCACAACTCATCTTATTCTTCTCACAGGGCGGCGCTTGTGGACCCAATCGCCGGGACTCCTCCTTTGTCACACAGTGGAGCACATTCAGGGACGGGGCCCATGATGGATGCCATCGGGGCGGCAGCAACAAGGCGGCCTGCAAGTCTCCTAGAGGCCTTTGAGAACACAGCGAAGACACTGCAGCAGTTTGGCCTCTCCCGTGTACGGGTGGTAGGTGTTAGCCACGGTTGTTCTAGCGCGTGCTCTACGGCGTCGGATGGGGTGCGTGTGCTGACAGAGCAGGAATTTATGCGTGAGTATGTATTTCTCTCTCGGCCCTGTATTATTCTCAACTGTATTGAAGACTGGCCAGCCATGCGGCGCTGGCGAGATGACCGGTATCTGTTTAACTTGGATGGTAACCTCCCCACGGAGGACGACGTCGATGCCGTTAGCGAAGAAGAACCGAATGACGCGGAGCTCATTACGGATGCTGTGCCGACTAAGGGTACGGAGGAATGTCGTCGTGACACGAAGCGCGTGACGGTGTCACTCACCCCCAATGGACGTGCGGATAGCGTGGCATCTGTTATCTTCGACAGAAAGGATGCCATCGCGGATGGTGGGGAGGACCTATTAGTCAGCACGAATGAAGTTAGCACTGTCAAACTGTCCACTCACCCGCTAGTCAAGCCCAGCGACATGGATGGGAGGGAGCTTGTTATGGAAAAAATTTTCATGTGCCCGGTGGAGATGAAGGTGACCCTTCCAGAGCTGTATCAGTTGCTTCAGAAGAGCCCTGTGCAGCCGCCGACGGATAACATTTTTCTTGACATGCGGTCCTACAAATCGGAGGCCGCTGAGACACCTGTCGTTGCATATGCCCAACTTCAGAACAACTGCTTAAACACAGAATACCGACACCTTCGTGCTGACCTTCTGCCGAACGTGCAGGAATTTGGTACTCGAGTTTTTGGCGAGACTCCAGAGGCGGCCAATGTGTGGTTGGGTATCCCAGCCTCGGTTTCTTCCATGCATCAGGACTGGGTTGAGAATCTTTACTCCGTTGTGCGTGGCGTCAAGGAGTTCGTTCTTGTCCCCCCTTGGGAGGGGGTGTTCGTCCCAAAGCCGGAGCTTCCCTCGGCAAACTTCGCCCTGGATGAGTCGCGATGTGACCATGAAGCCCTGAGGTTTGCCTTTAAACCGTACCCCGTAAAGGATGGCACAACAGTGCCATGGATGGACCTTGACATTACTCCGGATCTCGTTGAGACTGGAGGCGTTCAGGCGGCTTCAGCAGTACTAAATGCCTCCATAAGGGAATGTGAGGCACGCAGGGCAGCTGTAGATCCCCTCCTGGCCACGAAGCTGGCGGCGACCCCGTCCTCTGAGACAAGTGAAGCGGGCAAGGCGCTAGAGATGCATCCACTGGTAGCCAAAGTTCACCCCGGCGAGACGCTGTACATTCCTGCGTTATGGCTCCATCGCGTCAGCCAGCGTGCCGACGAGCGCGACATCCGCGCCAGAGCAATGTTTCAAGCTGAGAAGGAGAAGGCTTGCGATGCGGGGGAGAGCATCCCCACCGATACCCTCCCTCCTCTCCCACTAATCGCGGCGGTGAACTATTGGTATGACATGAGCGTCATGAACCCGTCAGTGGTACTTCTGCAGGAGTTTGGTCTTCTCTTATGAAGGGTACGGGAGTCGCTCGATCTCAGCTAAAGGTTATCGTGGGGATCATTCTAAGGAAGCATAAATTGCGAGGGCGAACATGTATCAATACGCGAAGCGTAGCTTGCTTGTTTTCCCGTGGTGCTGCTTATCTTCCGCGTGGCGGAGTGCTTCTTGCATCCCCGCTACTTTCTTTCGTCTTTGTTTTCTTCGTCTTCTCACCCACCTTTGTTATGCTCTGTCCCGTGTGTGTCGCACATTGTGCTAACATACACTCGTTGAACCGTAATCAAGACAGACCCCCGCATTTAAGCATCTCTGAGCTAAAAAAAAGAAACATCAGCTCCTGGAGATGACCGAGCGTACGCTTCTGCTGCGATGTGCCTCCGCAAATCGTTTTTTTATTGTTGGCATGGATTTCCCCAGTGCTCGGGTGTTCGACACAAGCACTTCCTCTCTCGCTGCGGTACTCGAGGTTCCCCGACGGAATCGTGCTTCTCTCGCGATGCTTAGCCTCACTTCTGTCGCGCTGGGGATGCTGTCTGAGGATGACGTTAGCAGCAATGGTAAAGGCGCAGACAGGATCGATGCTTGCCATGCAGCTGCGGGTCTGAGCAACGGGACAGTGTTGCTGCATAATATCAGTAAAGATGAGAGCTATGGGCAGGTGGTTGTCTCTGAAACGCAGGAGGCTATTATTTCTCTGACGTATTGTGGCCACTACCTCTTCTGTCTCGCCGCCAACCAGGTACTGTATGCTGTGGATGTAACAAATGGCTCGGGCTGTGTGTGCGCACGTGTGCGCACTCCACCAGACAGTAGTGCTGTCGCCGTGGTGCGCGATGCACGGGGCGCTTCCGCCAAGTCGGTGAGCGTCTTTCGTATTATGGTGGCTGGCCCCACCATCGCCCTCTACACCGCCAACTTGCATACAAGCCAACCTCAGACGGGGGCTGGGCGACTTGATGCGAGAAACACCATTCAGAAGATTGCCTCATTTGCGTCGCAGGGTGCAGAGGTGGACTATGCGTGGCTAAGTGCCCAGCCTAATCAAGAGGATGGCTCTCATGCGGCCGTTACCGCGTGTGCTAAGGAAGGAGTGATCCGTATCTGGGATGTCCGCCCAAGTACTGACCGCACGAGCGTTGGGGTTACCGCTCGGTGCCGCCGAACGCTCCTCTGCGGACAACGGACTGCCAACCTCTCCGTACTGGAGGGCCAGCGAGGGGCGTTTGTGTTGACGACCACCTTCACCGGCTCTGTCCTCCTGTGGCACCTCGGCGAATTGCTGTTGCCTCGTGTGGTAGAACCGCTGCCCCTTCCTCCGACGGCCGCATTCGTATCGGATACACCTGACGCTAGATTTCTCATCGGTAGTCTGACAGGCTGCTCGCACGACGCAAGTGGCATAGACGCCTTATCGCTGTTGCTTCTACGCAGTTCATTTGCTCTTCCTCTGTTCGAGGTGGTGAACGTTGGTGCAGCTGTTGCTGACCATTCTGTGCTCGGTGGCAAGACGCAGCAGCGACAGGCAGCTGCGATGGCGGCGCTTGGATTTGGTGTCTCCTCTGCTGTCAACATGGTCGCCCTTCCGCTTTCCTCTGCCCTAGGGGAACTGAAGCGACGGAATGTCGCCGCTGGGCAGAGTGGTGGTACGGGAGACGCCTTTTGTGTCCTTGACACCGTTTGGGCAAACCATCGGCAGCAGGTCGCTGCAAAGTCTATGATGACGCCAACGGAAGCGTTTGCTGCAGCACATACCTACCATGCACCATCCATTAGGGATTTACCAGTAAAGCAGATGACACTGGAACAGCGCCTCCGTCAGCTGCATCTGGACGTGTTGAAGAGGCTCTCACTTACCAGTAAGACCCGAGAAGGTGGTCTGGAGACTGGTGGCGATGAGTTGATGCAGCAGCAGGAAAGGGATCACTCCATACATTCGCTTGGCCTTGCTACGGTCCCGCTGTATCAGGCCCTGCACGCCAACGACACCGCCGCTGTGATGGAGCTTCTTAGCATTGCAGCTCGCTCGCCACGGGACATGCGTGCAACTGTGCTTTCTCTTCAGCTACCCTACTGCCTCCAGCTGCTCGGTGTACTGACGGAGCGGCTGGGTATCTGCAGTAGCAAGACTGTGAGCGGGGTAGGCGCGTCTGCGAGTACTGTAATGGGAGGCGGCCTGGCAGCCGTTTCTACGCGCTCGCCCCTGCTAGCATGGATTGACACCATTGTGCACTACCGCGGGATGGAGATGTACGCAGCGCAGAGCGCGGCCAACGATGCCGGCCTAGGAGCGGGGGCGGAAGATGGACTCTCGTTTGCGTCTCCCCCCAAGGCGTTTATTGGCCCCATCCTGCATCAATACCGTAGTATGTGCGCTCAGTACGATAAGCTGGCCATGCTGTATGGCCGCATGTCTATCTTCAACACGGTGCGCCCATCTGAACGCAACAACTTCCTCAATCGCTCTCGCAAGATGATGAATTCCAATCTTGAGATCGGCCGCACACCGGCGGCGCAGTCAGGCAAGCTGGAGTCTGGTGCGATGTTAAATGATATCCTGTTCCCCGCCATGTTCGCAGAGGTGCGCACCCACCGCGGCCCCCAAGCGTTACGTGTGCGTAGCAGAGTGGCCGCTGACAAGGCAGCGAGACAGCGTGTGACAAACGATCGCGCGCTTCTTCACCGGGCCAAGTTGTTGGCCAAGCAGGAGCTGAAGAAGTCTGCAAAGGGCACAAGCATACTGGACCGTTCGGATGATGACATCGTGGACAACGCCGCTATGGAGAAATCGGCTGTTGATGGTGGGCTGGATCTTGACGAGTTGGAAGAGATGGACTTGAACGACTCAAGCACGGACAACGAGGACGCGGAGGAGATGATTGAGGCGGATGAAGACGATGAGAGGTCCGAGAGAAGTGAACCTCGGAAGAAGAAGAAGCGACCGGATCTTGCCACAGATGAGATGATTGCGGCATCGGCCTCGCAGTCTGATGAGAACGACGATGAGCAGCTGGACAGCAGTGAGGCAGAATTCTCGGAGGGTAGCGATGATGATGACCGTTCCGATGTGGTCGATCTTGCTTCTGATAGTGAGCAAGACGAAGAAGACGACACCTCCGATACAGAGGACGAAGGGCTGGGCGCGAGGGAGGCCGGCGACGAGGTGGAGGACAATGACGATGAGGACGATGGTATGGGTGATGACATGAAGGAGCTGCTGAATGACGGAGATGAAGCAGGCAGTGCGGTGGATCAACGACGCCACAAGCGGGTGCGTACAGACTGAGCACCATCAGACATCTAGTTACGCTTTGGGCTGCGTAAATGAAGAACTGCTGGCATCACCTCGACTGACGTCCTGCCTTGTGTGGCTAATACGGTTTAACTGAAATGATTAAAGGCCTTTCGATTGTAACGGATCTGGTCACTGTTTAATGGACGATACGTTATTCTGTTCAACCGGGATGGACGGAGGGGTGTACTTGGTAGCTACCGGCTACAGGTAATAGTGAATAACCGCTTATCTCACCATGTAACTGTGTGGTTGAGAGGGCCGCTACGGTTCATCGGAGCACCCTGTTTCGACTGTCTCCCCAGTTAACTTTTTCTTTCTCTTCTTTGACCATCTCCACCCTCCATCGCGAGGACTTCCAGGTCGCATCCTGTTGCCGATACATACACTGCTAGCACCGCCCGCCTTTTGGTGTGTGTGTGTGTGTGTGTTTGTTCTGCTTGCCTATGTTCGCCCCCACACGCCTGCAGTGTGCGTTCTTCAGTCGCACCAAGAAGCCCGATGTGCGGCACCTCCTTGAGGGCCACTTCTGGAGCCTCACGCGCTACCGCATTGGCCCCCGCTTTCTTGGCCTTGACTACGCCGGGAACGTTATTTTCTACCCCGCCTACAGGAAGCAGACGTTCGGTGGCTGGACAGCTGTGACACTCGGTGCCCCAGGAAGCGCGGCGTCTGGGTTGCTAAACGCAGACCCCAGCACAGTGAATGTTCTTGAGGACGGTTACCCTATGCATTACAAAGGTAGCCGCCGACTGCAAGCGTTCCTCTCAGAGGAACGCCGGAAATGGCAGGCACGTTGCGCCCAGGAGGCGAAGGACCGAGCGGCAGCTCAGAGGAAGCAGGCGGAGGCGGAGGCGAAGATTGCTGCTGCAGCCACGAAACACGCCGCAGACGGTGCAGCTGGGATGCCGGACATGACACAGCAGGCACCTCAGGTGGAGATCCCCGTTGACTATACCAATGGGTACGATACCGAGCAGCAGTTCCGTGATATTATCGCGATCAAGTGCTCTGACCTCCGCTTTGTTAGCCGCCAGCTGTGCGTGAACCGTCTGATTACCTACTTGTACAAGTGCTTCTACTTTTATCTCTGGGCGCTATTTTTGTCGCTCATAGCCCAGGGATACCTCCTTTTCCGGGACTGGGTCAACCCCCCGTCACGGACTAGCTTGCGGAACATTGAGGGCCACGTCTTGCACATCCCGCGGGTGCTTTTTGCCGGATGTGTCAACGGAATCGCCTGGCTTGCGCGAATGGCCCAGCCTATCCTTGACCCCGCCGTCAACACCCTCTCGGAGAACTTTCCCCAGGTGAACTGGCGTGTCGCATCGGCGGAGAATATCGCGACCCGCGCTGAGACTCTGGCAAAGGAGACGCACCCGAGCACCATGGAGGAGCAGAAGAAGCTCAAAGTGCAGCATGTGCAATCGGTGGAGGAGCGCCGTACATGGTGGACTCAGATGCTGATTGGCCTGTTAGCTCTCTTCTCGATCCTGTGTGTCTTGTAATGAGTGAAGACGCAGGTGCCGTGTGGTGATATATTAGGAGGTTATTGTGCTCCTTGCCTATGTCCCTCAGGCAGTCTGTATGCTGTGGGGGGAGAGGAAGAAATGATGGGGTGCTAAGGAACTATAGGGTGACTGTGGCCTTGATATACTGCCCTTCTGTGAATGGCCGCCCTCAAGAGGGTGCCTGTCATACACGGGTATTGCAGGGCCCAAATTTGTTGGGCGGACGTGTGTGATGATATAATCCGTGACCTCGAAAAGGATCGTTGTTATGGCATTGGGACAGTGAGGGGGAGGGGGAGGGGTTGTGTGGCAGTATCGCGAGGACGGGAGCGGTGACACACCCATTCACCCCTCCCCTTTTGAAGCGTTAGCCGTCATTTGTTTGTCTTCTTCCGCTGCTCACGGTTCATTTAGGCCTTGTTGTGCTGCGGTATGCGACCGGGATGACCGTTTTTTAGTTGGCCGTGATAGAAAGGGAAGGATCGACACGGAGAAAGAGAGAGAAAAGATGCATGCCCGGCCGATGTCGCGCTTGGACAAAGGTGAGGGGAACTGAGCCAATAAGCTATCCTGTTCGCCCACTTCGCTGATGTGCTAACCATATACATGAAATCACTTGCCTACAATGGTAATTACCCTCCACTCTTTGTGATGTGGGCGTCAATGACTGACAACACATAGAGACCTGCGAGGATGCCCATATACCAACATAAACGCTTCGTTAAGGTTTTGTATTCGGCACAGTGTGACCCCTTCAGTTAGGTACTTAGTTCTGAAGTGGCTGCTAAAGTAGCATACGAGTTGGGGTGGGGAGGGGAGGAGGGGGGGGGGTATGCATACTCACGCTCCCCTCGTTGGGATGTGATCGGTTATACTACTTGGCTATGCAGATGTGTCCTGAAGCGGGAGGTTTCCCCTCCATCTGATTGACGTGGTGTGTGACTCTTGCTACAACATGCAAAGGGGATGTGTGGGTGTCCTGCTCTTTCCAGTCGGGGCTACTGTACCACCCGGTACGTAATTGGTTTGATGGTATGCACTGCCTCGCTGCCTTTCCGCATTATTCTTTTTCTGTTGTTGGGAAGGGGAGCTGTGATTGATTCTGTACGCTAGTGGGTACATTATGCGGAGGTGTACTCAGCTGTTGCGCAGCGCGGTCCCATCGGCCAGGTCTGCGCTGGCGGCCCCTCCGTCATGGGGACATGCTGAATGTGTAGTAGCCAATACACTCGCCGTACAGGTGCCCAACAATCACTTAGGCACCGCTGGCTCCGATCAACCATGTTTGGCTGCAACACCGTTGCTACCGCCACTATTACAACGGAGCTTTATCGACCGCACACCTGGTTGTAGTAGCTTCAACAGCAACTACAACATCAAATCCTTTCGCCAGGCGGTGTGCGTCAACGCGGACGTGTCCATGCGTCCTTTATTGCTTCTCGGTTATGCTGATCCCATGGTTCAAATGCCGGCATCTTCAAAGGGACACAGTCGTGGAATAGTCGCACGTCATGCAAACTTTTATGGCGATCGTCTTCAGAATCTCTCAGTACGCTGGGCGGCCAAGTTTTACGGCCAGGTCACATTCGGTCCGCGAAACTATGCGTATCCGTCCTCGCGATGGCTGGCCCGTCGCTTCCAGATGAAGAAGCACAAGATTGTGAAGCGGTTCCGCTTCCGGCGGTACAAGCTCGCTGCCGTGGCCAACCTGCCCTTTGCAAAAATGGTGCGTGTGGGTATGCTCCCGGAGCTGAAGAGCAGTAAAACAAAGAAGGGGGATGCCGTAGATGCTGGACTTTCCTCACAGCTTGTCGCCGCGGCACAAACGTCGACAGGGGGAAAGGTAAAGGGTAAGCGCACGCGGCCGAAGTCCAAGTATCAAGTGTAAAGGGGGGAGGGGGAGCTCCAGGGGTTATGCAAGAGATACAGCAGGCCCAGGGGAAATTAGCCACGTGTTGGTAGCAAGTTGATGGCGCTCACGGCGGTGTGCGTGTGTGTGCTGAGGAGGTAGTATGCCCGGTGGATCCTGACTGATGCACTTTCTGATCCGGTTGGGAGCTGATTTACAGGCGCCCTCCCCCCCCTCCCTGCGGGTCCGCCTGTGAAGGTCACCCTGGCTCTCGATACCCAAGCGCCTCTTCCCCTTCCGTCATAAATTGTTACCGTATTTCCATGCAGATCGCATTGGGTCTACCCTTCATTTCTGTAGGGAGTGGGGGCTGCTACAAGCCGTTGCACTGAGTGCCGCTCTGTGAAGTTGCTGCGCTGGGCAGATCCTTAGGTCGGAGACGCAGTGCGTTGCAACGGATTGGACGTGAACCTATGCAGTATGCATGGGACCCGAATAGGATGCCTACCAACGAGAGCTTGCTATAACTTGCAGACGACACTGATGGACACCTTGCGACCATCTTCCTCACTGGGTCGCCTGTACCAAACAAGCGAGTGGATATCGCTTCTCACACAGAGTGAAGCGGTGTCCTCCCGGGTCGAGGGCGTTGTGCTTCGTGAGCTTCCGGTACATGTTCTCTCGTGGGGGGCGCGCTCGTGGAAGGATACCGCGAGGTATGTCCGCATCGATCAGCTCATTCGCTACTGCGGAAGTAACGGCGGCGCCCCCTCGTTGTCCTCCACAGAGGTCTTTGCGCCGCACGACCTTCGGCACGTGCTTGTTTCACCGAAGCGCTCTTGTGAGCTGCTGCGCTGCTCGTCGGACATCGAAGTGCTGTTATTATTGTGGGGGTGCAGCGTGGCAGGTGCGATGCTCCGTGAGGAAGGCGCACACTTACAAAGCAAAGTAGTTCATGGCGTGATGACAAGGTGTCTCCGTGAGGAAGTTCTCCCACTTTTGGACTACGTGCAGTACGCGGGTCCGGCGACGCCCGATCCACCATGCGGCACGCGCTTGTATGTGGATAAGGTGGGGTACTGGTATACCCTCCATTCCATCGTGTACGCCGTGACGCTCAACCTTTTCCCGCATCGTTCCCGACCATCCACTTGCGGGGGTGTGAGTTCCAGTGTGTCGCTGCGGGAGGACCTGGCACTTGTGTCCCTAGTAGCGCTGATGGAACTCCGAGAAGCCATAAGTACCTCGGACGGCACGTGTAGCGGTGACACTTCTTTTGTGGCTAAGGGGGAGGATGCCCTGCAGCAGAGTGCAGACATCATTGCGCGGGTCTGGCCAGCATTGGAAGAGGCGCGGCACAGGTGCGCTGCTGAGTTCAATCAATGCGCACAAGGTCTGTCACCAGATCTCTCGGCACGGGTGTCTATTGCGCCGCTATGCTCCGCTGTATCACGGGCTTCCAGGGATAAAGCAAAGCGTCCGTGTTCGACTAGTTTAACGTTTCCTATTGCGGCAGGTCATTTACGCCCACATCACAGCGAGACTGAGGAAGAGGCGTGGGTGGAGGTGGTGAATGCGCGTCTGAACGGTATTGCATTGGGCGAGACGCCGGTGCACTGATGGTGGCATTCGCTAAAGCCTTCTTCCCTGCTGTGCAGCTCGCTCTGGCCGGTGCCCGTGCCAGGTGGTGGTGGTTGTTTTCTTTTTTTTTTGAATGCCGTAGCAACGCGACCAGAGAAGGCAAAGGGCTGCTGTACGGTACAGACGAACGGACCGGGGTTTCCTCTCATTGGGCGAGGATGAACTCCCTGCTGAAAGACTTTCCTGCATCCCATGACCTTTTGACGACCTTCGTACTTGGGTGCCCGCCAATCCCACGCGCACACATGTCTCAAGAGTGTGCTTTACATGGACTCTCCTTCATTTCGTCCTTCCCCTGTTGGCTCTTTTTATTATTCTTATTTATGATGTCTCTTGTTATCTCTCTACACTTTAGGCACACACCCTTCTCCCCATACAGGGCAGGGTACCTCTGGTATCCTGGCTTGTGCTCCGTTTTTTCAAACGGCTTTTTTGTTGTTGTTTTTGTTGTATTCTGTACTGCGAAATTTGAAGGCTGGGTGAGCTGTTTCAATCTGGTGGGTGCGACAGCTTCACGAAACCAGAAGACCAATTAAAAAACCAGCGAAATCATTAATTGTCTTTGTTTTATATATACACCGCACCACACGCGTGTAGATCATCACACCATCACGAGGGAGGAAGAAGAAGGAAACGCAACGTGTCCATCGTGATATTTCTCTCTTTAGGACTGGGGCATCCGTGATACACGCGGTACCATCCGTGCCTAGAGAACAGAAGAGAGTGAGAGCATCGTTGTCTTACTGTGCACATCAGACAGCTCCTAGGACGCGCTGTAGCGTGATGAGATCAAGTTGCCATCTGCTGTTTGGTGTAATCTTCGCCGTCGGGCACGCAACACCTCCTCTCCTTGTCGCGCGAAAGCGAGGCCTCAAAACAGAAACCACACCGCTCAAATCGCCCTCCAAACGCACGAAAGTAGCTTGCTCCACGCCAGCCTCTGCCGCCAAGTCACTCGCTACCTTTCATCCTGGTATTGCGGCGACATGGCTGACTGCTGCGTCGAACAAAATGCTGCAGCCTCAACATGTTGCGCCTAACAGCAGAAAACTGGCGTGGTGGGGCTGCCCTTCCTGTGGGCATCAGTTCAACAAGCGCATCGATCTGCACCTCGCGGCAGGCGGCATGTGCCCCAAGTGCAAACACAAGCCACCGCTTTCTTCCGCAGGAAGCGCGAAGGCCCGCAAAGGGGAATTGTGTGTGGAGGATCTTGTGGCTTCCCTCAAGGATTCAGAATTCGCCCTGCAAAACGTGGTTCATCGTTGCCGTCCGGACAGTTCGCTGTCCACCCTGGCTGCCTCCCACGCCAGCCGAATTAAGAAGAGTGTGGCTGACGATAACTACCTTCGCGTGAAGGAAACGCGTAACCTGCTTCCCATGCTGGCCAAGAATTACGAGAAGGAGAAGAGCAAGATCGCCCGTGATGAGATTATTTACGTTTCTCCAAAGGTGGACGGCATTCGCTGTGTTACCGCTTACGACCGCGTGAACAGGCAGATCTTGTTTTTCAGTCGCTCTGGGACGCTTTTCGAGTGCTGTGACGCCTTTATCGAGCCATATCTTCGATGTGCCTTTGAGCAAGACCCTTCTCTGGTGTTGGACGGCGAGCTCTACAATGATTCCGTCAATCAGCACAAGATACGCATGCTATCAAGGACTTCAGCCTCACCCATCATTCAACTGATGCTAGCAGTAAGCGACGGGGTATCCACTGGGTCAGGCCAGGCAAGCAAGGCGTCTACCAGCTCCCAACGTAGTGCGGGGACGGGAAGGGGCAGCGGAGTAGTGAACTTTGACCAACTTGCCTCGGCTGTTCGTACTACGCGAGAACGGTGTACCCCAGAAGTGGCTGCTCTGCAGAAGAAGTTACAGTACCACATCTTTGATGTTCTTCATGCGGCATGCTTCACTAGAAACAGCTGCGCCTCCTATCGCCAGCGTTTCGCTTTTCTTTCGGAATGCCTTTCCCAGGTGCACCGCCGGAATGCCGAGAAGTTCGGTACTTCCTACGACTCCAGTGTGATACGCCTCGTGCCTTGTTTACCATGTGTTAAGTCAGCCGTGGATGACGCTCTTCGCGCTGTGCTGGAGGCCGGCTTTGAGGGTGTCATGGTACGCCGGGATAGCCTCAAGGGGAATCATCTGGCGCTGCCTGCGGAGGAGAAGGATATGAAAACACAGCGGAGCCATCGTGTGAAGGATAACGCCTTGTCCTCTGGCGCCACTAGCGCGGCAGTGGTTGTTCATCGAGCAGGTGAACTTATCAAACGCACTGCATCGTTGAAGGACAAGCCAGTTAAGGACACGTCTGGAGGGTATGCCTACGGCCAGCGCAGCTGTACCCTTTTGAAGTATAAGGTGATGCAGGACGACGAGTTTATCATCGTCTCCGCCATCGAGGGAAAAGGGAAATGGAGAGGCTGCCTCGGTGCATTTGTCTGCCAAACGAAAAACCGCGCCCACACCTTCACCGTGGCCCCGGCGACCACGGATGCTCGTAAAAAAGTCATGTGGCGGCAGTGGGAGCAGCAGTACAGGGGGAAGTCGCTGACGGTGCAGTTTCAGGAGCTGACCCCTGATGGGGTGCCGCGCTTTCCAGTGGGTAAATGTGTTCGTGGGGCTCCGGATGGGGCGGACTGGCTTTGATGGAATCAGCTCATGACCTCATTTGCATCTGTTGCCCGCCTTGGTGAGACAGTGATGGCGGTGGATTCCCCCAAAGCTGGTGTGGGGGTTTGCAAGAGTTTTCCTATAGGCTGCGTAACAGGGCAGGTGTGATCAAGAGTAGCTGCGAGTATGAGTGGTAGAGGTGGCTGTGGGTAAAATCGATTGTGGAGGTGTCTGGATGTATCTCTCCGAGCAATCCCCATTTTCTCCCATGTACACCTGATTCGCCGGTGATGGGGTAGATGCAACCTACGCCTTGCAGTGGGCGTTAGCCCATCCGTAATGGTGCATCCAACTGAACGAGGGCTGTGCTGTGGGCCGCTTATTTGCTTGTGCGAACGTTGTTTTCCCCTTTCATTCTGCGAGAGGCGAAGGACAATGATACGTGGCAGACACCATTTGACGTATTTGCATGCCATTAGACGTGGGGCCTGTTGCTCTCATGCTGTTGGTTCACTGCGTGTCTGCATGTGTGCGTGTATTTCATCTCTTTTTCTTGGTTTGTGAGCAATAGAGCCCATGTTGTGGCGACGGACATTATCGCCCGATGTGTTTGCTTTATTTGCTTTCGTAATGTATTCTGTACCTACTGCTGTTTTATTATCTTGATGAAGAAAGCGGAGACAAACCACGGTTATGTTCTTGCTGGTGGCGTTTGGCAGTATCTACGTTGCCCTTCCGCCCTGTCATTCGCCTGATGTTTGTGTTCCCCGCTACTCTTTGATGTTGCTGGTCTTTGACGCGCTAGTTGGCATTCTGTGCCGTTGGCTAGTGTTTGTTTTTTTTGCCAAACAGGACTTTCTTGCTCAGCCCGCCTGGATACGCCCAATCCCCTCGTTCGCAGTTGCACGCCACAGACAACCTCAGCATTTTCAGGCAACTGACGTCGATTGATTCCTCACATGCTGCGTAGCCGACTCCTTCATTCGGCAGCGGTGCCGTTTGGTGCCGTGAATCTTATCGGCTCAAGCCGCGATCGGAACACGGAGCAGAAACGAGTCTATCAGGCCCTCAAGAGCACTAGCCTTTTGAAGGCCTTTCCGCATCTTGCCGCGTGCTGGGTGGGCCCCTGTTGGGGTTCCGTAATGCTCACGCCGGCGCACGTTTCACCCGTTTGCCATAAGCTGGCCGTTTGGCGCTGCTCGGTCTGTCTCAAGGAGTTTGAGAGGCCCATTTCCAAGTTCATCAGTGATGGAGGTGTGTGCCCGTTGTGCAAGTCACCTCAGAAGAAGCTGGAGGGGACTGCTGTACAAGATGAGAAAGGCCTGATAACGACTATGCCTGCACAGTACATTTCCGCACCACGCATGATCCACTCAAACTACCGTAGCGTCTTGCACAGCAATCCAGAATGGGAGCAGATGAATATTCAGCCGATGCTGGCTCAGCGGTGGGAACTGGTCGCCCAAGAGCTGCTTCAGAAGAGCTGTCAAGGGGAGGACGGGCTACTTCTAGCCTCTCCAAAAATTGACGGCATTCGTTGCATGGTGGGCTACAACGCTGTGCGGAAGGAGGTGCAGTTCTTTTCTCGTGGCGGCATTCTATTCGAGTGCTGCGATGGCCTTATCCCTCACGTGGCACCGCTATTTGAGAAGGATCCCACTCTCATGCTGGACGGTGAGCTGTTTGCTCCTGAGTGCAGCTTCGAGCAACTCAACGGCCTTGTTCGACGCCGCGCGAAGAGCTGCACCCCGCGCATTCGCAAGATGCAGCAGCGGCTTCTCGAATACTTTGCCTTTGACATCATGTATAGTGAACAGTTATCGAGCCCTTCGGCTTCCTTCAGTGAGCGGTACAAGTTCCTCAAGACCCTCATCCCAGTGTGCGGTGCGAAGCGGATTAGCAACTACCAACATGACGAGAAGAAGAAGAAGCATATTCGCACTCACAGCCAACCGGTTAGTGCGGATGGGGATGAGCGCGCTATTAAACTGTACCACGTTCCAGCCGCGCAGGTCCACCCCGACGAGATGGACGACGTTCTTACCGAAGCGTGCTCACAGGGCTTTGAGGGGGTGATGATTCGTAGGCCGCAATTTCCCTACGAGCACGGAAAGCGCAGCTTCGGCCTACTGAAGTACAAGCAGATGCACGATGCGGAGTTCAAGATTGTCGGTTTCTTGCCCGGGGAGGGGAAGTTTAAGGGAGGCATGGGCGCATTCGTGTGCGAGACGAAGGATGGCTACCGCTTTAACGCGCCCCCGAGCGTGTCCATCCAAAGGCGTCGGGATCTGTGGGAAAACCGGGAGAGATACCTTGGCATGTACTTAACCGTGCAGTATCAAGAGCTCTCGTCCCAGGATGTTCCGCGGTTTCCCATCGCCAAGGCCGTTAGGGGTGGGGCTGACAAGATGGGCTGGTTGTAGCGAACTGCCGCATAATAATATCCCCGTCTACTCAGAGCAGGGATTCTCAGGCGGGTAAGGGTGCTGTTGAGGTAGGAGAAACTGCTCATGTGCATTGAGAAGGGCACTCGGACACTGTGTGCGACAGTGTGATTCTCAGACACGGTTCTATCTTGCTGATGTGTAGCAAGTGTCGGAACGAATAGAATAGATATACATTTAACCGTCATGGCTTCGGTTTAGTCGTAGATGCGTGCTTGTGTAAGGAAGCGCAGCAGACAGACAGCTGCACCTCTGTGCGAAAATGGAATTAAAAAAAGAAGATGATATTGGCCGTTCTATCGGCATGGCGCTCTACACCGTTGTGGGGTCTTGGGTAAAGGGGAGTAGACAAGCAATGCGAGCCTAGTGCTGAGTCGCTCTACTTTGGGCAACTCTTTTATATGGACAGTTCCTTTATGGCGTCTGGATTTCTCGCAAGGTAGCGGAGGAAAGGGTTGTCGAAGGTGCGATTCTTTTTTTTTCCACGCGCCATCCAATTTGTGTAAGACGATGCTCTGCCGCATGCTGCATCGCCACAGGACTGCGGGCGGGTTATTGACGCTTGCCTCCCGTGCGCAAATGGTTGCCGTCTCACCTCGGGGAAGGGCGTCCAGTCGTGCTTCTCTCTCTGTTGGTGTGTCTGCTGCAGCTCTCCGCTGTTCCTCACGCGGCGTGTGCTATGTGGTGGACGCGGCCAGCTTTGAGGGTGAGGTGATCCAGTCCGAGCAGGCGCTTTGCGTGATATATCACATCCCCAACAGTAACTGCATCGCGTACCTTCGCACGGCCGAGATGCTGGTGGATAAGATTAACGCGGCGGCTTCGGGTAACCTACTGCCAGAAGGGGTAGTTGCCTCCCGGTCTGAATCAGCGGGCCATCTATCGAAGAAGGAGGGTGACATTCTGGTTGATGTGGACTGCGGCGACGCCGGGACGGTGCGTACTGGGCTGGAGTTGGAGTCGAACCCCACCGACTCGCGAAGCAAGCTTTCTCCGGCGTGGCTGAAGCTCTGTACCATTAACGCCGACCAAAACCGCAATCTCGCCTCCGCCTTTTCTGTCGAGCGCGCCAAGTTGCCTGTGACGTACTTCATCATGCAGGGCACCATCGTTGACAAGGTGGTAGGAAACGTATCTACCACGCGACTGGAGGGCATTCTGGTGAAGTTTCTGGAGCACTACCAGAAGGAACTGAACGTGGATCTTATGTCCAGAAAGAACGACGAGAGCGAAACGGCCAAGGGTATGGCAAATCCCCTGCCTACCGCGGCCACCACAGACTTGCTCCGCGGCGCATCCACACAGTTCTTACAAAACCGGATCCTAGCGGCCCTCGTCGGTTCCGAGATGATCCGCCTGCCGGAGGAGGCGGAGCAACTTGACGGCCTACGCAAGACCCTGCAGCAAGCGAAGCGAAAGGCCTACGATGATCTACAGGAATTGCACAGACAACTTGGGATGGATGTACGCAGGCTCTCCGACACGGAGTTGCATGCCCATTACTACAAGTCTTCTGCATTTCTGGCCATGGGCGTTCTTTCCGCATTGGAGGCGCTGTATCTTGCCCGTGTGTACGCATCCCTGGGCGACATTCCCCGTGAGAAGGTAGTGTTCGCGAAGCAGGCGGTGTTAAAAGATTTTGAGGCCATGCTTGGGGACCCCACGATTCGGCGGGTATTAGCGATTACAGATGCCAACCTCGTTAAGGGTGACCTCCGCCTGGCGGCGGTGCAGATGAGCAATGATGCTAATGCCCTGACCGGCACTCTCACTGCATTCGAGAAGGACGACCCTCGCGCCCGCGTGGGTCGGGATGCTCTTCGGTGTGTGGAGGAACACCGTAAATACATCCAGGAATTGCTGGGACTCATTGACGATCACGTGGATACGCGAGCGTTGGAAGAAAACTTTCCTAGCCCAGTGGTGCAGAAACTGTTTGCTCTTCTGACGGACAGCCTTAAGCGAGGACAAACACTGCGGTCTGGCGAAGGCCCTGACCCAGGGGGCGACAGCTTGGTCCGTGGCGTACTGGATAAGCAGGCAGGGATGGCTGCCGATCGGGTACAGCAGCTGAGGGTTGTTTTGATGTGTATCCTGCAGCTGTACGCCAGTGATCCGAGAAGCCAGGCAGCTCGTGCTCGTCTGTCATCCCTTCTCTACTGATCGCCTCCTCTTTCCGATGAGACGGAACCAGAGATAAACTCCTCAGTTCTTCACAAGGACAATTTTGGGCTGCGGGTGCCCATATCGACGGTGAATTGGTGTGATATATGAAAGTTCGCCGGTATCGCGTGCAGATCGGCAGTAGCCTTACGGCAATGCTGTTGGTGCACTTCTGTCAGCTGTGCAAGTATTCTTTGTGCCTAGCACTCGATACAATAAGCGTTCATTCACCAGACGTCCTCTCCAGTGAAGGAGATGCGGATGCGGAGGCCGAGCACCCCCGTGGTATCCTCCGCGCCTATACGTACTGCAATGTCTGCTTGATGAATATTCCAGATCGCCCCCCTCCTCCTGTCATGAACTACTCCAATTTGCCGTGCTCTTAAGTAACATTTCCTATTTCGCTGTGATACCTCTTCTCATTGCTGTCGCACCCTCACCTTTTCTCTCATAAGTTTCGCTGTCGGATTGCAACCGACTCTGAGTGAAGGTGGTCGTGCGATATGCCACCCTTTAGCGGTAAGAAGAAGAAGGACCAGTTAAAGGCAAAGCGGGAGCGCAAACGCAATGAGGCAGAGCGATCAAGGTTTCAGGAGACGCTGAGGGAACATGAACAAGAAACCAGTGAATCCTCGTTGGCAGGCCATGCAGAGTTTCTTCTTCACCCGGGAGGAGATCAAAAACGGCACTACGCAACAAGGTGCAAGACTCAGCCTCACTTGGGTACCCGGATCTGCGGCACAGAGATCTGGAGCGACAGTGATGTGGAGTGTCGCGCTGGGACAAGTGCAGATGACGCCGTCTACAAATATGGAGCTGACCGTCGTGGTATTCGGAGTGTATTCACGAGAGAATCAAGAGAAGAAGTGGAGGCACGACGCCAGGCGAATTATGCACCGTTAGCACAGGATAAGCTCATGCCAGTCACAGGCATTCCATTCGGTTCATGGTTTCGAACTCCCAGCAATGGCACCACGGCGGCCAGCTCATCCTTTCCTTTTTCTCTCGAGCTCCCCTCACGAGGGTGGGCCGTTCACGATGCTGCCGCGGGCTGCGAGTCCGCGGATGCGGCAGACGAAATCGAGCGATCTGAGGAGTCGCGCTTTCGAGCGTATCTCGACAAGGTGGACTCGTACCCTCTTCCGAGTGCCCTCCAGGGACTCCAAGTCAACGTCTTTGAGCGCAATTTAGACGTATGGCGACAGCTATGGCGCACGGTTGAATGCAGCGATGTTGTCATCATCGTCACGGATGCGCGCTATCCTCTTGTTCACCTTCCACCGGCGCTACTACATTACGTTCTGAAGCAGGAGCGAAGATCATGTGTGATTCTACTCAATAAGGCAGACCTGGTCCCGAAGAATATTCTCGAGGGATGGATGCAGTTTATTCCACTGTACCTCCAGCGAATCGGTCTCACTGATGTGCACCATGATTGCATAGCTAGCACCGGAGCGTGCAGTGCCACATGTGCTGAGGAGGGCACTCAGGGTCATGAGTCGGCACCGGTAGTGATAGTACGACCCTTCACGGCTTTCCCTGAGGAAGTAACTGGCATTGGCACTGGCAGCACCATCAACATCGCCGCCAGACGCACAAAGAAAAAACGCCGTGCGCGTATGTACGAGCAACTCCGCGCAGGAAAACTGGACGCCACGAGCGAACTACAGCGCAACGACTCTACTACTATGTGCTCGTCTGGCAGTAGCAGTAGTGTTCGAGAAAGGGTAGACAAGCGCGAGTGCTATGCCGATACAGAAAATTTTGTAGGAATGCGAAAAGCGCAGCGCTCAATCATGCAGGATAGGCACCCACACAGGGAGTTGCGAGTGGTGGCCGACATGATCAGTGACCTCCTCCAGTTATGTCGCTCGCTTACCCCTTCAAGAACGGAGACGGCTATTGCAGCGGGGCTGGCGAGAGGCACGGGAGGGATGGGTGAAACAAGGCCCATTCCATCGGCCAAACCTCTGTCAGCACCTCAAAGTGCCAATCAATGCAAATGCAAAACAGCGGACTTCTGTGGAGGTCACGTCCGGGTGTGCTCTCTGTCCTCCAGCGCCACCGACGAAGATGACGATGTGGGGGAGGATCAGATGCGCTACGTCCACATTGGCGTGGTTGGGCACCCAAACGTGGGTAAGTCTTCGCTGTTGAACTGCATTCGTGGAACGAAAGTGGTTTCCGTTAGCGCGACCCCCGGCCATACAAAGCACGTGCAGACCATACCCATCCCAAGTGAGCGTGTCACGCTGGTGGACAGCCCTGGGGTGGCATTCCCGGTCTTTGGTCTTCCACGTCCTCTTCAGGCGGTGATTGGCACGCACCAAATAGCTCAGACTCGTGATCCGCAAAGTGGTGTGGCGTACCTCGCGTCGCATCTTCCACTACAGAAGATCTATGGCCTTAAAATGCCCGATGGCGCGTGCAGTGAAGGTGAATGGTGCGCATACGACATCTGTGAGGCGTATGCGGTGAAGAAGGGTTATCGGGTCAAGCACGGCAAGGGAGCGGCGGATGTGCACCGCGCAGCGATTGCTATACTGCAGGAAGCGTACGAAGGACGCTTGGTGTTGTATTTTGCTCCGCCTGACGTGAGCCTATTGCAATCCACGAGCTTCGATACAGACATACTACCTTACCTGAGGCTACCCGTATTGCAAGATGGCTAGTTACTACCTGTTCAAGCCGTACCGTGATGCTGAAGCTGGGTTTCGCTTTTGCATGAGTACAGGAGTAGCATGCTTCTTTACGCGGCGGCCACGCTGCCCTTGCAGTGCCAGTGACCTCGGACTGGCTGTTTGCTACGCTCTATCGGTTACTTCTTATGTTACTCTCCGGGCTCTCTGCCTCACTTCCTGCCATGGTTGGCGTGACTGCACTTGATGAAGGTCATCCACATTTTCCCTTGCTGTTCGTCATTGCTTCCCCCTCCTCCCCCCTTTGTTTGCTTCTCGTGATCTGGACATTATGGTGAATAGTATTGTGACGTCGCACAGTGCCGTTGAGTCCACCCCCGCAGTGATGGCTTCCCTAATGGATAAATACACCTTCAAGGATGATTACACTAATCCTCGAGGTATTCCAAAGGTGGACTTCGTGGAGAACATCGTGGAGCTTGTCAAGGCTAGCGGTGACACAACAGAGAACATCCTGAAGCGTATGAGCGAACAGTATAGCAAGTACAAGCTGGTGGAGCACCGGCTGATTCGCAGTGTCGCCAGTCTGGAAGCGAAGATCCCTGATATCAAAAAGACGCTTCAGACGATTCAATTTCTGAAGAGTGACTTAGCTGAGAAGGAGACGGGGGATTGTGGGTTTTACACGAACTACGGCTTGACCGAGAGCGTCTTCTGTAAGGCCTATGTTCCGCCACAGAAGACGGTTCATCTGTGGCTGGGCGCCAATGTCATGGTGGAGTACCCTTTCGATGAGGCTATCACCCTGCTTGAGAGGAACCTTGCGAGCGCCACGAAGAACTTGGAGAAGACACAGGAAGATCTGTCGTGGCTGCAGGAGCAGCAGACGATTCTTGAGGTAAATACATCACGTGTTTACAACCACGATGTCGTGGAGAAGCGGAAGAAGGGAGAGGATAAGAAGTAAAAACTTCAGGTGGCGCGGCAGCGGGGGGGAGGGGGTATTGTGAGCGAAGAGAAGGCAACACATGAGGAAGGGGACGCTAGGATGATGCGGCTACTCCGACAGGGTGCCCTGCTTGCTACCCTTAGGCCTCAGTAGGAACACCGCACCTGATTGGTCTCACGAAAGGAGATCACCATCCCCTGCCTTCTGTGGCCGTTAGAGCGGCCACTCACTTTTTCGGTGGCGGGGCGTCACCCGGTGGCGCCGTCACTGCTGCAGTGAGGGGAGTGTGTATCTGAGGTGAGCGAATGAAGGTCTGTCAGAAAACAAGAATCTGGAGAAGGAGGAGGCAGATGGCGATGCCAGCTAAAAGCGCTTTGCGCACGGTAAGCTTCATCTTGGCAGCCCATACAGAGCCTCAGCGTCTGCTACTCTACTGGAAATAACATCCCCGTCATTGACATGAATGGGGTGGTGTGCACTGTATATGATGTAACCGAATACCAGTCTGCAATTGATCTTTCCTTATACCTTGCTCTTCCGTGATCCTTTGCCCAACATCATGATACGCGATTGGCCACTCTGTGCCACGTGTTTCTGATACGCAGTGCCATCACTTTATGCGTTTCTACTCATCTCCAACAATAAATCGTGCATATGCGGTTTTTGCTGGCCCCAGGACTTGCTCGATGACGGCGTGTCGAAGTGTTGGCCCGCGCGTACCGACATTTGGTGGCGTTGGGGCTCATGGAACCGTTCAGCGACGATGGAGTAGCCTGTTACGAGAAGCATCAAGTAGTACTTCCGCGCGTGCTACGGAATCCTCCTTGGGGGACCCTTGTATTTCCTCATCTACTGCAGCCACTGCATCTGACGAAGTGGTGACATGTGTGAATCACCTAAAGCAGTGGGCTAAAATGACATTGGATGAGGTGACCAGCCGAGATCAATGCAGTGCTTGGGAGGCAGCGCTTCATTACATGTCACGGAAAGAGCTTCTATTTTCAGCCAGTCCGGTACATCACCCGCCCTCCGATGTCCCAACTCCAGTGACGACGAGTACCGCAGGTAGCTGCTCTCCAGCAGCGTTGATGCGTATCCTGGAGTGGTTGCTCTTTGTGGGCCTACGGCACTCCGCCCCGATCGAGGTGTGCGAAGGCGTCTATCAAACTTATCGGCAGCACCTGCCAGCGTATCGATTAGCGGAGAGAGAGGGGTCTGCACTAGATAGGCCATCCGCTTCATCCCCGCTTCTGTCCTCCCCCTTTCACCCGAAGGATTTGTACTACCACTACGCCTTGGATCTTCTGCGGCGGGTGTACAAGTGTGTTGACAGCAATGATTGCTCCACTTGCGGGTCCCCAGGCTTGACACCTGACGTTCTGCCGCAACTGGTGGAGCGTCTGCTGCGAGTACTACTACTTGATGCGCCGGCGGACCACTCGGCTTCGGCCCTCCGCCCAACAGCGTGTTTGCTTGTTCTCGATGGTCTTCGATGGACGACAGCAGTGGCACGGTCTGGGTATGCATTAGAATCCCTTCCTGTTATAGAGTGGCTGCAAGACAGGGTACCGGGGACCTCCTCACGTGTAGAGTCTATTGCGCGTGCGTGCCTCGTACGTGTGCACACGACACCAACTGCCACAGATGCGGTACGACAGGAGGCTCTTCTCCTGTATCTGAGTGTACTGGGGGAAGTGTCTGACGTGATACCCTTGGCTACATACTCACCTCTTATACGCAAGTTGCGTTACACCCCCTCCCGTTCAAGCACCGGGAAGGGGCGGGATGCCTCGTCAGGGCCGGAGGGGGAACAGCTCTTGTCGCCATTGAATGTGAACTTGTCGCATGGTAGTGCACGAGCATTCGCTGAGATGTCGCTACAGACACGCATAGATCATCACGACCATGTTAGACACTTTCACAGATGGTTAGCGGTCCCGGCAATAGAACGTTTCATGCGCTCGCTCGTGATCTCCAGCAGTCTACAGGGAACACCAAAGGATCTCGATACGTGGCTTTGCAATCACGCCGCACTACGTGATTCTCTACTGGATACGTTGCTTGTGCCCCTTCCGGTGATGTGGCTAACCCCGGAAGGAAAGGCAGAGCGAGAGGGACGAGACTCCACCCACCTTTGCACGGTTGTTGTTTCGAGTATGCTCGAGGGTCTGCGAGCATCGATGGAGACGGCCCGTGCATGCGGTGACACAGCGTCGCTGCAGAGCTGGGAGGAGCACAGTGCGCAGATTATCTCCTTCCTTCGCCAGTTGTTGCTCGCGCTATCCACAAGACGAGGAAAGGCATGTTGGCGTGCCAAGCACTACTACGCAGCTCAGCAGGGGCTGTGGTTTTCCATTCTTCGCGCCGCTCAGATGGGTTACTTTCGAACCACCAGTTCTTTCTTGCTGCCCCCTACCCCGGCTGACCATAGGGACTCCATGGGCAGGTTGTCCTCCACAATCCCTTCATCGGGCGGCGGCTGCGTGTTGGAGCAACTAATCCTCCCACTATACGATCCAAGCAAGTGGCGCGGGGATACCGTTAACATCTTCATCAGTGTGCTGCAACAGTGGGGCATGGTCTCGCAGATCCGTCACGTATTTAGTGTCGTTCGTCGTCGGGAGGAGAAGCAGCAAGTGGCTAGTGCTATGGCCTTTCGGCGCGTGGCTACCGGGGACAAGGATAGGGATCGTGATACAGATGTGAAGCCAGAACCTTTGCAGCGAATCCACTACAAACCAGATCTGACACTGTCTTCCTGCGAGGTGGTGGTACACGCGTGCTGTGACTCACTTGGCGATCCGAGGACCGCTGCAGAGGTAATTAAGTACATGCTCTGCACACTCCAGGTCCTTCAGCATCATAGGCATGCGCAGGAACTCACGAGCGACGAGATTAACTCCCACCTATGCGAATCGGTAACTGCGCGAGGAGCGACGCCGATGGAAGAGGCACATTCAGTACAGCAGATCCCACCTGCCGTCCAAGGGGACGATCTCCTTTTTCACTGGCTCCCGCGGGTCCAGCAGGAGCTCATACCAAAGGTGGATGCGCTCTTCCGCTCGACAGGGATTGACACGGAGGGCGCGTGGCAGGATGAGTAGGACAGCGCATTTTGCTCACAGTCAGCGCACCGATAACATTTCAGTTCGGATGTGCAGAGGTGTTAGGCACTACTTTTCTTGTGAAGGCGGAAGGACTGTTGTTGTCAATGCCCAGCTGCTTGCCTTCTGCTTGCATCACACATTGCATCGGAGGACAGGGTTGCATCCGATTTCGTTTTTTTTCTTTTCTTTCCTTTGTGCGGATGGCCGGAAGCGGCCGAGCAGTATCACCGAGAAGAGAATAGAAAGGCTAGCCATCCGATTTTACTTGACGGTGCACAGAATGGGTAGCGAATGGAGGTGCTCAGTGTGCTTCAAACAGAAGGACCTTCATGGGGATCACCTGAAAGAAAAGGACGAGATCCGCTCCGATTGCTGGCCGTGTGGCAAGAAGCAAACATTTGTCCGTCGCGCCGCCGTGGACGGCACCTCTGCGCCTGTGCACACCGTCAGCGCTCCTTTTCTGTTTAGTCTTTCCTCAAGCGCCCATAATGCAGGAGGTGGCAGCGCCAATGGAGGGACGGCATCACAGTCCAGCCCGCGTGGTTCCGCGATCCGCACCGTTGCGCAGAACAGCCCCGTTGTGACGTCAGCAGCTGCGGCTACCGGTGCTACGGAGAAGGTCATGAGGCCTGCTACCAGTGCTTCTTCCCCTGAGCCGAGGACGTCGCCTTCTGCTGGATGCTGTCGCTCAAGCAGGCGTACATCGCCAATGGTGATGCAGCCGACAGAAGGCAGGTCGCCGTCGTTCATTTTTAAATCCGGAGCCTGTATGCCCTCAGAGACGGTTGGGATGGGGATGAGCACTGCGGAGGTGGCGGAGGATAACAGTGATGCCGCATTTCCCAGTGTCGATGTTTGGATGTGCGATGTGTGTCACAAAATAAAGGACCTCCGCGGCGACCACCTGAAGGGAAAGGCTGAGATCCGCTCCGATTGCTGGCCGTGCGCCAAGAAGAGAATCTTCCGTCGGTATCCGCCTTCCAGCACGTCATCGGCAGCGAGGCAACGAGCTACTGCTGTACATGTATCCCATCCTTTGTCAGGCAGTGGAGTGTTTGCCCCCGCGTGCACTAGCGATTCACCCGCGGCTGCTTTGGTATCGAATCCATTTCAGCACTTCACCGCATCTGTCTGTAATCCTACCGCAGCATCTGCACCTTTAGACGACGTCTCGGCAACCACAAACCGGGCAAAGCCGTCCACCATCCAGCCTCCGGGCTCGGTGTCAGAGCCATACCTGCTGTCCACAGAGACCACTCCTCCTTACAGTGGTCTCCCCCATTTTAGTATCCAGCTGCTTCGGTGCTACCATCACCGCCTTGTTAAGGGCATCCCCACCCGCTGTGTGCGATCTGGGACGACGCTGTTTGTGATCGCCGAAGAGCCCACTTCAGCGGAGCTTGCAGCTTGCACGGCGGACACCAGGGGCGCACA
Organism: Blechomonas ayalai; assembly: GCA_020509355.1. Classification (NCBI taxonomy): domain Eukaryota; phylum Euglenozoa; class Kinetoplastea; order Trypanosomatida; family Trypanosomatidae; genus Blechomonas; species Blechomonas ayalai. The sequence continues at coordinate 26,883 of JAIZPF010000053.1, read as the reverse complement.
CAGTGCCTACGAGATGATGGGCCGCTATGCCGCGCTGCTGCTATCGGTTGAGAACAAACTAACCGTCTCACCTTTCTGCCGCATACGCCGTCTGTTTTGTCCCAGCGAGTTCGTGTTTGCTGCCAGTTGCTGCTACCTGGCTAGCTTGGATTCCAACGAGGAAGGACCACCCTTTGATATTTTTGGGCCGCAGGTCGATATTACGGCGGCGCCCAGCTTATGGGGACGAATTGTCCAGCAATCTCCATCAGCACAGCAGTGCGTAGTGAGTGAGGAGCAACGGGTGCTGGCGGCACAGACTCTTTATCGCCACACTAGCTGGCTCTCCGCCCCATCACACATGACGGGGGCGGCTATACAGATACAACAGGAGAAAGAGAGGCCACTGAACGGCGGTGATGGCATTGATGTTGTACTATTTGCTGGTACGATGAAGCTGGAGGAATTACCACAGGCAGCCGCCATGGCACTCCCCGTGATGCCTATCTGAAGGCGGCGTAGAAGGGGATGGACAGAGGGGCAGATATCGTGGTTGCAAGGTAAGAGAGTGGTTTAGATTGCCCTTTAGGTTGACGGGGGGTATGCTTTACGGTAAACACAGTGTGTATCGGCACGGGGTATCCTCCTACGGCAGTTGCATTTGTTTTTTGCTTCGTTGTTGTATTTGTGTGATTTCCATGGTGAGCAGTTTCGTTGTGTGAGAGAATGCTGCCGTGAAGGTGACCGATGCTGGCAGGCACGGTGGGCAGAGTGTGGGGTTGCACCATGAGCCGGATGTACCGCTTGTGGGTAATACCTGTTTTCACTTGAGAAAGAGCTGACAATGACGTGCTTTAGTTTCCCTGCAGAAGGGTTTGGCCGAGATTGGTGCAGCGAATGTGGGCGACGGGGCACAACTGAATGGGGAGCAGCACTGCTTTGGTGAGCCTGCTTATTTGTATATATATTATGTGACCTTGCTTCTCTTTGATCCATCTCCTCTAACGTGGTGGGGACATGTTACATCGTGGCGTGCATGTACGTCTGCCTTTACGGCTACTATGGCCAAGGGGATTCGGACTGCTGTCACACAACATACCGGCCTTACATCTCCCCCCCACTCTGGCTGGGTAGTCCATATACGGGCACTTGCCTACGTAGACATGGGTGCGGGGGTAAGCTCTCAAAGACCTGCGGGGGTCAAGCAGGGTCCCAAGAAAGCGGACACCACCGAAGTAGATGCTAAATCAGCCTCTGCTATCAATGGGCACATTCAGTTGCGAGTTATATGCCATAAACTGGCCCCCGGCGGGGCTCTTCCCGACGGCGTGGGTGGTGTCATTGTTCCTCCCTCGAACACTTTTCCTAGAGACGTGCCCCCACCATCGACGTGTGAAGTAAGCGGGAAGAACGCGCGGTTCGTGTGGTTTGTGGAGGATCTTGAGCGGGCCGAACAGTGGAAGCCGTACAACACCGAGTCGATAGAACGACTGGAGCAAGCGTTTTTATCGAAGCAATCCACATGCCTCGTGACACTGAAGAACCGAGCCTTCAATGTCGACCTGCAGCAGATGGTCCAGCTGCCGACAGACACAGGGGGGGCTCTTTCCACCGCGGGCCAACGGCGAGTCAAGCGAGCGCTTGTAGATGTGTTAATCGATTCTAAGACAGGCGCGGAGTCTTTCAGGGAGCGGAGAGTAACACTTGTTGACCCCTTTGAGGAAGCAGTCGAAGAAGAGGAGCTCAGCGACGGTGGAAGTAAACAAAGCGATGGGGACAACGCAGAAACGCCGGACACCGGTGTGCCGCTGTCGGAGGCGGCGATGGAGAAGTACACGGCGTCATCCTTCCCGCAGCTTACTAGAACGGTCATGGCACACACAAAAAGTGTCTTCAGCATAGCTCTCTCATCTCTTCCGGCACAGCCGGCGGAGAGCGGCCCTTCCTCTGGTGGCGGCGGTGTAATGGTGTTCAGCTGCTCCAGGGATGCAAAACTGCACCAATGGAACTCCGATACGGGTGTGGTAGCCTTGAAGTATAACACAGGAGAGAACAGCTGCGTGGGTTTAAACACTGTCATATCTAAGAGCGGCGAGTACTTGATCGCGGGCTTCGACGATCGCATGGCGCGACTATACCGAATAGGCTCCCCGCTACCAATGTTAAAGCTGACTGGGCACACCGGCAAGGTCTACGGTGTCGGGCTCACTGTGGATGGTGTCTACGCCGCGACCGGATCGATGGATAAGCACCTTCGCCTGTGGGACCTGCAGACAAACATGTGTGTGCGTAACATTAACTGTCACTCGTCCTACATCTTTTCCCTATGCCTCTCACAGGAGGATCCGCAGCTGGCCCTGTCAGCAGGAGATGACAACATCCTCTATATGCATGACTTCCGGCTGCCAGACGCCGTGGCTCACCGTCTTTCTGGCCATACCGCTACGCTGTGGGATTGTGATATTCGCTGCGGGGGCGATCAGTACGCCTCGTGCGGGATGGACGGTACGGTGCGCTTGTGGGATCCGCGCGACGCATCCAAACCTCTACACGTCCTCGCAAACCACACGAAACCCGTGCACTGCGTGCACTATACTCGGAGGGGAGCCGGTATTCTCTCTAGTTCGAAGGACAGTCAAGTGCTCTTGACAAACACCGAGACGGGGGATGTGGTGTGGAGAGCCGTTGCAGCGCGGTCGACAGTGTTTAAGGTGCGTCATTGCGCTGAGAAGCAACTGATGGTGACCTCCTCCGCGGACGGCGCAGTGAGTATTTGGAACTGGCCCGCGGGGGATTTCTGGTAAGGCTGGCACGACGGTGGTCATACGACGTCACAGGCCTACAGAGCAGCCGCTATAATTGCACACGATAAGAGAGCGGCTGAGCCGATGTATAGGTGAGCTGTATCACTCGTAGTGGTGATAGCCGTGTATGATTTTGTGTGTGAGCTCTGTTGTAGGGGGGGGGGTCTTGGTTCTCATGTTCCTGTTCCGACGGAGCCCCCAAAGCGTTCTCCCATCTCCGCTGTATTATCATTGCTTTGTTTTAATACTTCCTCGATCGAACAGCATATATGGGAGACGGGAAGATTAAAGTAGGATATCTATTGCAGAGGTGGGGGGGGGGTTATCGATGTGGTCATGATATATGCACGATTATAGTACGCCCGTACTAATAGGTGTGAAGCTTCTAAGTATAGTTTGGCATCCCACATGAGATCGCGGGAAGATTGTATTGTTGTTTTTTGTTTTTGTACTTCAACCGTAAGTGTGGAGTACAAACAGGCTTTGTGTCTGTATCTCATTGTAGGCGACGTGCCCAAATGTGGTGCCGTCCTCCTGTAGCAAGGAGTCTGCGATAGTTTGTTGGTGGGATGTGCTCGGTGTAATCTGCAGATTGGATACTGTGGGTTACGTACACGCTATTTCGTTCTTGTTACAGCTCGTTTGAGTCTCATGGCCATTTGCCTGCGCAGAGGGGAAAAGGCACCGTGTACAAGCATAGGTGAGAGTTCAAAACTTGTTATGGGAAGGTGAAGAGCGTGAATGGTCGTTGAAGAGGCGGTAGACGAAGACATACAATGTACGTGGAGTTTTTCTTCAGTTTGCGTTTAACCTGCACGTGCACGAGTGCTGTCGTTGATCTACGTTCACCCCAGAGCACCGGTGAATAGGTTTGCTCTTACTCTGGTAGCCGCCAGCCTGCCGCCAGCCCCAGTCCGTTAGGACCGGGTATAGTGCTGGCGCTTGGCTTCCCCCGGGGACGGGGTACTGGACCCTCGCACTCCACGGTGAGGTGGCCGGCATCACCAGGGATGTACGTGGGTGTGTGTGGGGTCGCCATGAGCATACGCTATCCCTATGGTTCGCAGTTATACTCTAGTGAAGAGCGTGTCCCCATTGGCATGCACTGCAGTTCATGCATGGTCCCAGGTGGGAAAAAGTTGCGTGTGGGAGTGGCCAGCGGTTCACTGGGCATTGCACAGGCGCCTTATCCTTACCCCTTGCGAGATACCAGCCATCTTGACCTTCTCTTTCCATGTCTGCGGCACTTCTCCACCCCCTCTCCGCGCTTGCTTGGGGCGCGCTTTACTCGCTAAAAATAAAAAAGGAAAGTGGAGGTGCTCATCATGCTAAAGGAACGGGCTGTGCTTTTCGGTACTGCCATGCATGGTGCGGAGCTCGTCGCCGTACTGTTCATGGAGTATCTCAGAGGGCCCTCGTTTCGCGGGGACTTAGCGGAGAGTCTTGGGGATATTTCTGTCCTGCAGACCCTCTTTACCTATGGCTTCAAGTGGACGAAATTGATATCGCTCTACTCACAGCATCTGACGTGGCACTTTTTCTACCGCTTCATTGAATGCAGCGTTGTCGTCGCCCTCAGTCACGGCCCTGCTTTTTGTAGGGATGCGGTAGCCTTTCATTACCTGTACCCGATGGTGCAGGACTACCGATTCTCCCGCTTTTGGGCAACACGGCTGATGAGGCTAGTGGGTAGGCTGGTGTACCCCTCTCGCATTTGGCACTTACTTGGATATCGGCGTGTTAACAGGGATGAGTCCCCCGAGTGTGAGTTCTTCCATGCGCCTCCGCGCCCCACCGGGGTGGGGGAGGAGGTATTCGAGGGTATGCCGAGAGCCTACAGGGATGCACTTCAGTTCTACACCTACAACCACCTAATACGCCCTGTCTACACGGTGGCAGTGGCTGGACTCGTCCCAGATATTTCGTTATATTTGATGGAGCAGCTCGTGTGGGCGGGTATGGTACTGACCGAAAAAAATAAAGCAACCTCCCGCTGGCGGCTCATGAAACCTTACATAGCGAGCACCACGATGAATGTCATCCAGGGCGTGTCGGCGTGCACCGTCCGTGTGACCGGCACTCTCATTGGGCGAGCCATCTCCAAGGAGCCCACGGGATGTAGTATCTTCTGGTGCGAGACCGTGTCCATGTTGGTAGCAGCGCCCTTTATCACGAGAGTGAGCGTTACTGCTGCACAGTGGGTTCGAATGCAGCTTGAGAAACGACATCCAGGTACACCAGAGGATGAGATGGAGGATACGCGCGAGCGGGAGGAGGCGGAGGAGGCTGCTCCCTCGCCATCCAATAACAGTGGCATGGGGAGAGGATTTGACGATGTCCACACAGGGCCGAGCTACTACGAGGTGCTGGGCGTGGATGAAAAGGCTCCGGTGGCGGAGATTAAGAAGGCGTATCGGCAAATGGCGCTGAAGAACCACCCGGACCGTGTAGTGAACGACCCTACTGCACAGCGTGAGGCACGAGAGCACATGGCTGTGATCAACGACGCCTATGACGTTCTGGTCAACGAGAACAAACGCGCGCAGTACGACTCGAGTCGAATGATGACACGAACGCCGGACTTTGTAAAGTCTCTGGAAAGCATGCCGGCAGTGCAGTTAGTCGTAGTCGGTGCGGTGGGTGTTGTTGGGGCCTCGATGGCTTTGAGTTTGCTGGCTTACGCCAAATTCAGAGCAGCATACCAACGTGCCACAGCGATGGGACGAGCGCCGCTTACCATGTTTACATAAAATGTTCTGAGCAGAGCGCAGATAACATCTACAATGCCAGCGTGTGATGGAGGCGGGGAGGGGGGGATCGGCTACACGGGGGTGTAGCCTCCGTGGTGAAGGTGCATTCGTGTTTGCTTCTTCAGCGCTAGCTTCCCGCCGTGCTGGTTAGGTGAAGCTGTCCCTTGTCTCTACCCGTCGACCGCCGCTGTGGCGCTGCAGTCTGCATCCCAGTGCCTGTGAGGATCTTCCAAGGTGATCCCTTCTGCACTGCCACTACGGCCGTGCAGAAGTACACGGGAGAGTGGGGGACTTCTCATGGAGCGTGTAACAGCACACGGGGAGGTGTTAACATTCTCCTCAGCCGCCCTTCCCTGGAGGGGGGACACATAATTGGTAGCCCCTGTCGAAGCTTCTTTCCGGGTATGACTGTGACCGTCTTGTTGGCTGATGTTCTGTGAACTGACATTGTCTCCACGAATATCTTTATCACAGCCGAGCAGCCTGTGCCATCTCGTCTCGAGAGGGGGTACATTTCTAGTGTTGCTGTATTTCACGCGCGGTGACAAGCAGGCTGAGAACGTCATCCGCCACCGGATGATCAGGAGTGGTGCTTTGTCGGGCAAGGCAGCGAGGGAATACCAGTCCTGTCCTGGCCATGCCATCGAAGCCCTTCTTCTCTTTTTTGTGTGATACTCCTCTGGTGTAGTTCCTCCGGTGTGTGTGTGTGTTGGCCGGCTGGATGCCGTTTCGTTCTGGGGGGGGGCTAAAGCCCATCGTTTGAGCGGTATATGGTAGTGGTGGCGGCCGATCCGCCCGTTTCCAGAAGTTGTGAGTATCCCCTCAACACTTCTGATCATGTGGGATCAAGTACTATACCCGGAGGACGGGCATAAGGGGCTGAGGTGTGTACGCCTATTTGCGTATGGAAAGACCTATAACTTGCGCTTTTTCTACCGTCACGAACACCCAACCATCTCGGCATCTGCAGCTCATCAGTGGTACCGATTCCCTGCTACACCACCGCTCGGTGATGCCAAAGCCTCTCTCTCTCTCTCTCTTCGTTACACTCCTTTTCTCATCCACTGGCTATATAGGGGCACGGTGCACGTGTGCTGTAGATTGAAGCATCATCCCCTCCCTCCCCCGTCACTCTCAGCGAGCAGATCCCGTTTATCCCACTTTTAGGGAGCCTTTTTTTTTGTTTGCATTCCTTCTGACGCACCATATTGTTAGGCTGATCATGTTTTTAGGAAAGACAGACGCCAAACAAGGGGCGGCTGCATCGCCGACTGTTGCTTCAGAGGGTCAACCACCAGCCGTACCACACTTTTATGATCCCCATGCGGTCCTTAGCATGCCCGTCACGACACAGCAAGTGCTCCAGTTTAGGCCAGGTCCAGACCAGAACCCTGCCATGATACTGGCCGATGGGAGTCTCTACTACGGGGAACTGAATCCGCACCGGAGCGTGCCTCACGGTTGCGGTATTCTGCTGTTCAAGCATGACAGCGGTCCTACCCCATCGAACATGGGGAACGGATACAGTCCCGGCGACCGATACGGGGGCTCGTGGGTACACGGACAGTTTGACGGGGAAGGCATTCTCATCACCGCTACCTTCACCTATCAGGGGGCGTGGCACGCCGGAAAGATGCATGGAAAAGGCCGCATGACTTACACCAAGTCCTACGTGGACAAAATGCCCGATGAAACGGAAGCAGGTGGCACCATAGGGTCCCTGCTGCTGCGGGGGTTGTCCTACCTTTCGCCCTTTGAGGATAACGGACTCCACCCAATGGAGTACATCGGGGAATTTTCCGGCTCGCATTACCGCCATGGAAGGGGCGTGATGCGCTACTACAACGGTGACGTGTACGAGGGGGACTGGTATAATAACCGCCGTCACGGCACTGGACGCCTATTGCGTGCCGATGGGGAGGTTTACGAAGGGCACTGGCACCGTGATGAGCGCCACGGTTACGGTAGCATCCGGTACGCCAATGGCTCCTACTACAAGGGCAGTATGGTGCACAATCAGCGTGACGGGGAAGGCGTAATGGGCTTTGTGAACGGGGATGAGTACTACGGCCATTTTCAGGCTGATATAATTTCTGGGAACGGCACCATGCGGTACAAGAACGGCGATGTATACGAGGGAGTGTGGCATGATGGAATGCGGCATGGCGAAGGCAGGTATACGCTCAAGCGGAAGGGCGCCACCGTCCGAGGGACCTTTGTCAAGGGCCTCATCCATGGTGCAGGCACGGTCGAGTTTCCAAACGTGTCGACCTTTATCGGAAAGTTCGACCGTGGGGAGCGTAGCCAAGGCACACTTTTCTGGCATACAGGGGCGACAGAGGAACACCGAGGAAAGCTATGCTACCAAGGGGCATGGGATGGCGAGCTAATGCACGGCCAGGGCCTCCTTTGGTACGCCAACGGCGACTTTTACTTTGGTCGGTTTTCGAAGGGAAAGCGCTCTGGCCCTGGCAACATGCAATATGCTGACGGGACCGAGTTTAGTGGCCAGTTTTTGCAGGACGAACGGCATGGCTATGGGCTGATGCAGAATACCGATGGCTCTATTAAAAGCGGTCGCTGGTATCACGACCGCTTTGTGGAGGGCTACGAGGGTGAGTGGGATGGTGTCACCTTCAACGGTGTCGGGCGGCTCCTTATTTCTTTGGAGGCGTTCTTCGGTGTACCTTCAAAGTATAGAGAAGCTAATTGGTCTACACAGCCACCTGTGTCCACTGCTAGCCCAGGGGATGCCGCCCCCCGTGCACTCGATGCTCCCTTCGTTGAATTTTTTGGCATCTTTGCGAATGGGCAACGGGACGGCATGGGTGTCTTAACTCTACCTGCGGTCGCTGGCCCTCAGGCGCCTCATCCTGTATCTGGAATGACCTCAGATGACAACTCTCGAAAGCACCCACAGAGAGTGAAGTCACATCCTGGACAAGGTGGTGGCTCCCATGTGCTGAAAGGACGCTGGCAGAAGAATTTGCTCTCGTGCGACAGGGGCGTGTGGGCCTTCCCCAGTGGTGAGGTGTACGTGGGCGCATTTGAGCGCGGTATCCGCCATTCCCCACTTGGTCGGATGTGGCTGCCGGATGGTTCCGTTTTTGTGGGTTCGTGGGAAGGGGGTGCCCCAGACGGTCCTGGTGTCTTTTTCGCCAAGAATCAGGAGGACCCCATTTACCGCCTCAACACGCCGTTATCCCACTCGAGCTCTGCGAAAATCCACAGCGATTCCAAGGCATCGGTGAAGACCCCGGTGTCTAGTGGCGCTGCTGGCCTGCGCGGCTTGGACTTCATTTTTGGTTTGTTTGGGGGCGTGAGCAAGACCACGCTCAGTGCCACCGAGGCGGACAAACCAGATAGAGTGGTGGTGCGATACCGTGATCACTTTGTCCTCACAGGTTACTGGTGCCATGGCGCCGTCCCGTACAACGCTTCTCAGTGCAACGCCATCTCGCCAATGGAGGTTGGCTCTCTGACCGATGAAATGCGGAACTCGACGTCTGTCACCGCTGCCATGCAGAGATCATATCAGCTGACTGACAAGACTGTCACTGTACCCCTTGCGCTATCACTCAAGCCTCCATCGACCACTGTGGTGGGGATGAAGTGTGGAACCGGTGAGGTTTTGTTCCCTTCGGGGGTATGTCTGAGGAGTGAGTGGCTGGACAATGATCTGCGCCTGGCTGTTCCATACCGCCCTCATTCCTTGTTTGACATTTATGCGCAGCAACTGCTACATGGCTTTTGCCTCCCATCCTCGTTTCGTACGCCTTCACAGACCTCTCCGTGGGCAGAGCAGCTCAAGGGTCAACGGAAGAGAGCATGCCAGTATGTGCCAAACTTGTTTCCCATTGCCCAAGATGTGCCACTCCCCGCGGCGCCCCCTCCACCCACGTCGTGCACTTTCTGCGGCCGCGAGTGCACCTTTTTTCGCAAGCCCACCCAGTGCTCCCTCTGCTGGCGCACTAGCTGTGCATCCTGTCTAGGGGCCTTGGACAAGGTGGCACGGCCTGATGTGGTCGCTATTCTACGCTATTCACAACGCCAGCTGCAACAGCTACAGAAGGGTGAAGAAGTGAATGATGAGGATGACGCGGTTCTGGATGGCCGTCCTGATGGACCCTATTCGTTAGATGTTAGTTCCTTTCCTATATGCGAAGACTGCATCCGCATGATGCAGCTGGAGGTAAGGCTGCAGACACTGTGGATACCGATACGGATGTTTGCCTCTGTGCTCCCACGGCACAGTCCCACGCAAGATCAGCACCAGTCGTGCTCAACAGATCAAGGAGCGCCAACGATGTTGCGTTCCGTAGTAGCGTGTAATGAAACAGCAGCTTCTTTAGATGAACCGCTCTCCACGAGGATGGCGGTGTACCAACAAGAGATTCCTCCGGACGATTGCTGGGGGAAATCCACCCCGTCGCCGGCTCGTACACTGAGTTTCTCACAGGACGCCGAATCCATCGCAGAGGGAGGTAACAGCAAGCAGTCTGCCTCGTTTAGCACACTCGAACAGCCGTGTGACCCCATGGTGCCACCGTCCTCCTCACATGAACCCGTTGTAACGTATAGCGGGTACACCTCCCGCTCTACTCCACATCTAGTGGGTTGTATGTGGTGGGGCCGCCAGCAGTTCTACTGGGGCGGCTTCTTCCACGGCGACAGGCACGGGTACGGGGTGCAGATCATGTACAACGGTGAGAAATATGTTGGGGAGTTTTACCACAATATGTGGCATGGTGTTGGGAGCTACTTTGCAGACGATGGCGCCGTGATACAAGGAATGTTTCATCGCGGCACGCTCCGCACGCTGCGTTTTCACGGTGAGGTGGACGACAATCTTCAGCCACATGGCCGAGGCATCAGCTACGAGCTAAACGGCTTCGTGTACAACGGGCAGTGGGTTCATGGGCACCGTCAGGGCACCGGTCATCTTCAATACCCGAATGGTAACGTGTACAGCGGCAGCTTTGTGAACGGGCGTGTTGAGGGCGAAGGGAAGCTAGTGACCAAGGAGAGCACCTTCTACGGCCAGTTCGTGGCGGGGGAGAAGTCCGGCCACGGTATGGAGGTGACGGGGACCTGTGTCGTGCAAGGGACATGGGAGCACGATATGCTGAATGGGTTTTGCCGTGTGTTCGATGGCCACGTGGAGGAAATCTATGAAACCACATATCTCAACGGCAACGAGCGTGACGATTGCTTTATGCCGCCACTTCTCATGAGTGACGAGGAGGCATCGCGGTGCGTTCAGTGCGGGACACCCTTTTCTCTCTTCCTTCGTCGGCACCACTGCCGTCTCTGTGGTGGGGTAGCTTGTGCGAGCTGCTCCAAACGGCGCGCTGTTCTTCCATCACACTTTAAGTTGGATGGCCCGCAGCGCATTTGTGATATTTGCTTTTGCCGACTAGAGCAGCGCCGCATGCTGGCGGTAATGCGTTATGCGGACGGCACAGTGTATGCAGGATGCTGGAGCCAAGGAAGATGGGTGTCCCGAGGGCTGTATTGCAGGACGGATGGTGTTTTCATTGTTCTGGACGCGTCGGGAAAACCAATTCTTCCGGAGACAGAGAAAGACGAGGTAAAGGTAGATGTTCCCGCTTCTTCGAATGGTCTGCTTACGCTCAGCCCATCAATTCTGCGAGACGCTTCTCCCCATCGAGCGGTCCTTGACTCCTTCCGACAAAGCTCCACTAGGGCGGAGCTAGATGCGTTTCTACTGTGGTGGGCAACAATGGTAACCCGCTGTCGGCTGGTGGTGCCCCTTGACATACCTGTAGTTCGTCGCTACCATCATCTGTCCCCTGAGCTTTTGCCGCAGAAGAACAGTTCCGTCCGTGCTGGGTCGGCTGAGGCAGCGGCACTCGCCGCACCTGTGCAAAACTCTACATGTGCGGATAATGAGCACGCGTTTTTCTTACCGCGGCCCCCGCATCAGAAGCCGATCAAACTGTTTCTAGCCTCCGGACAGGTGCGTCCAGGCCATACCGCCAAGGACGGTGCCGGCCCCAAGGAGACTCCATTAGCTGGTACAGGGATTCCAGCCGCTAGGGTGACGGATGAAGGCGATGATAACGAGGTAGCAGCGATGCTGCGAGCGGCCCGCTTCACCCCAGCCGTGATTCCACAAGCTCCTACCTTTCCCTCCACGACGCTACCTGGGGCAGGGGTGGGTAGCTCCACCGCCGACTCTTTGCACCCTGAGGTAATGAAGCAGCCCTATTTCGCCTCCCCTAACCTTTCTGCCTACGATATTAGTGATGAGAGCATCCTCGCTTCCATTCGCGATGAACGGGTGGAGCGCTTTCTACAGCACCTGCCACCCGCACAGATAAATTACAGCGATGAGGAGTTGCCGGCTGCGGATGGCACCTCGGCCAAAGGATTGGCAACGCTTCTCCGGTGTTACAACTACAGGCCTTTGTTCTCCGCGCCACCGCCCCCTCCCCCCACTGGGACGAATAATGAAGTCACTTGGAGTAGTTGGGGAACGGTGGACATACCGCAGTACAACGCAGGTGTGGAAACAGGTAGTGCCAAGACTCCCCCTCCCCCGTCAGAGTCCGCCTTTCTTTATGCGTGCCCCTTGTGGCGTCCCTCCGTACCCGATGTGCATAAGATGCTGGAAACTGGGAAACTGGAGGCCGCTGCTGAGCTCATGGCTCACCATGACGGCGCCAATCCATTTCTTGAGCCCTGCACTGGCGCGGATAGGCCAATGCTCGCTAACACGCAGTGTGACGGCGCGCAGCAGGAGGAAAAGTACGTGGAGGATTTTATTGTTCGAGCGTGGAAGCACGCCCATGCACGCGGTGAGTTGGAGGCAGCTTCTTCTCCGGCAGCGGGTACCTTGTTCCACGAACGTGTTCATCGGTACCAGCAAATGGTGCTGGAGGTACGTAACAAGGCAAAGCGAATAAAGGTAAGGCTAGAGACAGAGGGGCTGACGTCTGGATGGGTGCCGTCGCCGCTGCAAGGACCTTACCGGTTTGAGTTGGGGCCAGTGCAAACAGCATCGAGTGTAACAAATGCAGACCTTGTGGCGGTAATGCACACCCGTGCTTGATGATCTGCCCGTTCATGGCGCCTGTACTGTACAGGCGTGCATGTACACACCTGCTCCCCCTCCCATACACGAACGAGTGCTTGCTGATGGCGGAGAGGGGGGAGGGGTGAGATTACCTCACCGCTGTGGGTTTGTCTCACTGCACACGATGCGGTGGAAAAAGAGTCCACCAGCTGAATGTGCAGGTGCCGTTTTCTTTCATGGATAGCGCACGGTATCGTTCGGTGCTTTCATTGCGCGTTACGCAAAGAATCAATGATCTGCGTACGCGGCCACCCGTCGCTACACCTCTTCAGTTGCGTGTCGGATGGATGCACCGCTTCAGAGAAGGGAGTGAGGTGGACCCTGCTCTGTTGCATTCCTTCCTATTTTCGTTCCTCTTGCATTAGTACTGTCGCCTTATGTGTGGTGTCTCAGCTGCATCAGCTGTGAATAAAGCACACTACTCTCTTAATAGGTACGGATAATGGGATGCGGCCCAGCGAGATGGTACGTTCTGACTCTCTTCCATGCCGCTCT